>PJEM01004142.1:0-162074 GCA_004023845.1 Helogale parvula
GTTTTATTTATTTGTCATACAGAGAGAGACAGAGCATGAGAGGGGGAGGGGCAGAGAGAGAAGGAGACACAGAACCGGAAGCAGGCTCCAGGCTCTGAACTGTTAGCACAGAGCCTGACGCGGGGCTTGAACCCACGAACGTGAGATCTGACCTGAGCCGAATTCAGAGGCTTAGCCGACTGAGCCACCCAGGCGCCCCCACACCCCTTTCTGATCCAGTATCCAGTCCAGCACTGCACACTGTATTTATCATTGTTCTTTCATAGAGTCTTCAGCTCTATTGACCTGCATATTTACTGGGGTTTTGTCCTTCATTTCTTCCTGCACCCGTGATCTTCCTTCTCAGATCATTTTCTGTCTCTCTGAAAAAAAAAATCTTTAGATTCCTTTAATGTGTAGCGGTCCACTGATGGCATATCTTCCCAGTTTTTGTCTGATAATGTCTTTATGGTGTCTCTTCTCAAAGGATAGTTTCTCTGAGTATAGAATTCTAAGTTGGCAGTAATTTTCTTTAAAAATTTTTTTAAATTAATTTATTTATTTGAGAGAGAGAGCAGGGGAGGTACAGAGAGAGAGAAGGAGAGAGAGAATCCCAAGCAGGCTCCACACTGTCAGCACAGAGCCCAATGCAGGGCTCAAACTCATGAACCGTAAGATCATGACCTGAGCTCAAAGCAAGAGTTGGATACTTAACTGCCTAAGCCACCCAGGCACCTCAGTATTTTTCTTGCAGTACTTTGAAGCTATTGATTAACCACCTATGGGTTCCCATGTCTGATATTAAGGAGTGAGGTGCAGTCAACTTGTGTGAATCAGGCAGGTTTCACTAGAGCATGCTGCAGTAACAAACATCCCCCTACTTCTCCTTGGCTTACAATGACAAAGGTTTATTTTTAGCTCACTTTCCACGCCCTGTGGTGTCAGCAGCAGGTCGTCCCTGGGACATACTAGTCTCCTGGCATAGAGGGAAAAGAGCCATGGCAAAATCATGCGATGGCTCTTAAAGCTTTTACTGAAAAGTAGCAGCAGGCATTACTTACCTTCACATGTCGTGACGCTTGCATGTCACTGGCCAAAGCCTCATGTCCCCAGGGTGGAAAAATACTAGCCTCCCACAGGGATTGGCGGTAAATAATTGGGAAGAAGGATTCTATCTACCATGTTCTCTGCGGCTCCTTTAGAGAGTTCTGGATCCCTTAGGGTCCGCTCAGGAAAATGTAAACCATGCTAGTTTTTTCAGACAAAGGGGATGTAATACACGAAGTGGGTTGCCCAGACTTTGGAAGACCCAAAGAGCAGAAGAGGGTAAGAGAGAAGGGGTAGGGTTAACGGCACCGAGAGTCTTTAAGAAGGAACCCCTTATGGGGACCCTGATGGCTTGGGGTATGAGGACCTGCAAGGGATTGACGGAGCTGCTGCTGGGAGCGTTGAAAGGAGCTGGAGGTGAGTGAGGAAAGCCAGCAGGAAGCGGAGACAGGAAGGAATCCCTTTCTCTTGCTTGCTAATCTCCCTTTAGCACCTCCCGCTGGCAAAACCAAACAGCAAGTCAGCTGACAAGGGGGCCTGGGAAATGTCATTCAGAGACCCCAGGCCAGCACCACACAACAGATGGTAGCTGTGACTGGAGAGACCAGAGGGAGATGACCAGCACTATCAGCTCTCACTTTCCTCCAATGCTTTTACTATTCCCTTCGTCTTGGATTTTCTGCATTTTCAGCCACGATGGGTCAAGGTTTAGATTTCTGTTTATTTACTCTGCTTGGGATCCATTTTTTAAAAATGTTTATTTGTTTATTTTGACAGAGAGAGAGAAAGAAAGCACAAGCAGGGGATGGGCAGAGAGAGAGAGAATCCCAAGCAGGCTCATTGCTGTGAGCACAGAGCCAGACGCAGGGCTTGATCTCAGGATCGTGAGATTACTTGGGATCCATCTGACTTCTTAAATCTATAGAATGATATCTGTACCCATTCTGGAAAATTCTCAACCATCATCTTTTTAAACATTGCCTCTATTCCAGTCTCTCTTTCTTCTCTTCCTCTGGACTGCAATTAGGCATATGTGAGGCCTTCTCGCTGTAAGTTCCAATCTGTAACTGTTTCTTCTGGGTTTTTTCCACCCTTTTTTTGTCTCTCCATACTTCTTTCTGGATTGTTCCCTCTGACCAGCCTTCCACTCTGATTCATTCTTCAACCATGTCAAGTCTGCTGTTAAATCCATCCATTAATGGGGCGCCTGGGTGACTCAGTTGGTTAAACATTTGACCTCGGCTCAGGTCATGATCTCACAGTTTGTGGATTTGAGCCCCAAATGGGGCTCAGCACTGATGGGGCAGAGCCTGCTTGGAATTCTCTCTCTCCCTTTCTCTCTGCCTCTCCCCTGCTTGTGTTCTCTCTCTCTCTCTCTTTCTCTCTCTCTCTGTCAAAATAAATAAATAAATTTCAAAAAAATTAACCCATTAAGTTTATAATTTACTTTTTAGTTTCAATTCTTTTTTACATGTGCTATATAATTTTATATAGAGTTTCCTGTTCCCTGCTGAAAGTTTCAGTTATGGTATTTAATTTTCTCTTTTTTATTTTTTGGATTCTTAAAAACATTTATTTATTTTGGAAAGAGAAAGAGAGAGAGAGAGAGAGTGAGGGAGGGGCAGAGAGAGAGGGAAAGACAAAATCCAAAGCAGGTTCTAGGCTCTGAGCTGTCAGCACAGAGCCCGATACAGAACTCAAACTCATAAATTGCAAAATCATGACCTGAGCCGAAGCCGGACACTCAACTGACTGAGCCACCCAAGGGCCTCTTTGGTATTTAATTTCTTGAACAGAGCACATGCAATTTATTTTATGGTCCGGAATCCTTCCAGTTATATTTTTGTTGACTCTTACTTCTGATGGTTTTAGTTCAAGGAATCTTGCTTTCTCTCACGTGTCTGGTTGCTTTTGTACATTAAATATTACAGTTGTGATATTATTTGTAGAAATAATTTTCAATGGGGTGATTTTGTCGTTTGCCAAGAAGAATTTTCTATTGCCTTTGCCAGGTGCCTGGAGGGATTAGCAGACTGAGATCATGTTAGTTCATACTTCGGGCACGGTGTTGCCCAGGCTGACTCAGGGCAGGACTGCCATCAGGGAAGGGCTGGTTTTCAGTTCACCTTTACCTCTGGGGTGCAGTTCTGTAGGGCTGAACCCAACGTAGGGTTTATGAGTCACCCAGGTGCCCCATAAAGATTTTATTTTTAATAATCTCTACACTCAATGTGGGGCTTGAACTCACAACCCTGAGATCAAGAGTGACACGTTCTGTTCTCTGACTTTCGCGCAGGTCATGATCTCACAGTTCGTGAGGTCGAGCCCCGCACTGGGCTCTGCTTGGGATTCTCCCTCTCCCTCTCTCTCTCTCTGCCGCTCCCCTGTCATGCTCTCTCACTCTCAAAATAAATAAATAAACTTAAAAAAAAAAAAAAGAATTGTCGCACACTCTACCAATGGAGCCAGCCCGGCGGCCCAGCCTGATTCTGATTTTTGTCTTCAGTTGTGTGAGGCCATGAGAAGTGAGTTCGCCCTCCTGGCCAAGTCTTTCCAATTGGCCAAGGCGTCCTGGCAACTGCAGCCTCAAGTATCAGGGTCATCTGTCTGAAATCTTGTCCTCTCCTGGACCTCGCTGCAGCAGTCCCCATGTTGTTGGTCTTGGCTGTGAGTAACTGAATGGGTGATGGGTTCCAACATCAAACACAGGTGTGTGAGAGGAAGAACAGTTTGGTAGGAGAAAATCAACAGTTTGGTTTTGGGTATCTATACATACATATTTTTAAATGTTTGTTTCTCTGAGAGAGAGAGAGAGAGAGAGAGAGAGAGCACATGAGCAAGGGAAGGGCAGAGATTGGGGGACAGAGGCACCAAAGTGGGCTCTGTGCTGACAGCAGCGAGCCTGATGTGGGGCTTGAACTCATGAACCGTGAGATCATGACCTGACCTAAGATCAAGAGTCAGACACTCAACCGACCGAGCCACCCAGTCGCCCCGCAAATTAACTTCTTTTTTCCTATGGAGGTACAATTGACATACAGAATTATATTAGTTATGAGTATACAACATAATGCTTCAAATTTGTAAATATTGCAAAAATGATCACTATAAAAAGTCTAGTTAACATCTGTCACCATATATAGTTACAGAATTTTTTTTCTTGCGATGAGAACTTTTAGGATGTACTCTCTTAGCAAGTTTCAAATATGCAATACAATATTCACAACTATGGTCCCCACGCTGTACCCAATATGGTACCTCCCGTGACTTATTCATTTTTTTAACTGGAAGTTCGTACCATTTGATGCCCTTCACCCTTTTCAGCCGCCCTCCCATTGCTACTTCTGGAAGCCACCAGTCTGTTCTATCCTTGAGCTTGGTTTCATGTTTGTTTTTGTTTTTGTTTTATTAAAAAACCTTTTTTAATGTTTATTCTTTTAAAAGAATTTTTAAAAATATTTTTATTTATTTTTGAAAGAGAGAGACAGACTGTGAGCCGGGGAGGAACAGAGAGCGAGAGCGAGACACAGAGTCCGAAGCAGGCTCCAGGCTCTGAGCTGTCAGCACAGAGCCCGATGTGGGCTCGAACCCACAAATCGAGAGATCATGACCTGAGCTGAAGTCAGGCATTTTATCAACTGAGCCACCCAAGCGCCCCTGTTATGTTTGTTTTAAGATACCATATATATATATTGGGGCACCTGGGTGGCTTAGTCGGTTAAGCTTCCGACTTTGGCTCAGGTCATGATCTCATGGTTTGTGGGTTTGAGCCCCGCATCGAGCTCTGTGCTAACAGCTCAGAGCCGGGAGCCTGCTTCAGATTCTGTGTCTCCCTCTCTGCCCCTCCCCTTCTCATGCTCGGTCTCTCTGTCTCAAAAATAAATACAACATTAAAAGAATTTTTTTAAATGATACTTTTTTTTAGTTTATTGTCAAAAAATGATATTTTTTATAAGCGAGATTGTGTTATATTTGCGTTTCTCTCTCTGACTTGTTTCACTTAGTATATTACTGTCAGGGTCCACCTATGTTGCCACAAATGCAAGAATCCCTTCTTTTTTCTGGCTATTTTATGGTATATATATTTCACATTTTCTTTATCCGTTCATCCACTGTGGACATTCAGGTTGCTTCCATCCTTTGGCTATGGCAAATAATGCCGCAGTGAACGTGGGGGTCCATTTGTCTTTCTTCATTTTCTTCGGATAAATACCTAGAAGCAGAACTGCTGGATGGTATGGTAGTTCTACTTTTAACTTGTTGAGGAGTCTCCATACTGTTCTCCATAGCGGCCGCCTCCATCTGGATTCCCACCGACAGTGCACAACGGTTCCCTTTTCTCCACATCCTCACCAATTCTTGTTATTTCTTGCCTTTTTGATAATAGCCATTCCAACCAGGTGTGAGGTGACATCTCACTGTGTTTTTGTTAGTTTTTAAGTTTATTTATTTATTTTGAGAAAAACAGAGAGAGTGCGAGCAGGGTAGGGGCAGAAAGAGAGGGAGACAGAGTATCCCAAGCAGGCTTTGCGATGCGATGCGATGCGGGGCTCAAACCCATGAAACAAAACCTGTAAAGATCATGACTTGAGCGAAAACCAAGAGCCCAACACTTAACTGACTGAGCCACCCAGGAGCCGCATGGCTCCCACTTCTTAATTTAATTTTATTCAGTTCGTCTCCTGGATTGGGGTTTTGTGGATCTCCATTATGTCGGGCAGAGCCGACCTCTCTGACATTTTTAAGGCAATCATAAATTTCACTGTGCAGGTTTATTTCTCAGTTTTATTTTCTGTTGTTGGATGGAGGAGACGTGGTTTCTTAGGGAATCCAGGAGAAATGTTGGAGCAGTTTTGGGAATAAGACAGAAATGGAGAGAGAGGAAAGAATAATTGAGGAAAGGGCACGTGGGTGGCTCAGTCAGTCAAGCATGTAAGTGGGTAAGCATCTGACTCTAGATTTTGGCTCAGGTCATGATCTCACGGGTTCGTGGAATGGAGCCCTGTGTCTTGGGATAGTCTCTCTCTCTCTTTCTTTCAAAATAAATTAATAAACATTAATTTACAAATAAATTAATTTCAAAATAAATTAATAAACAAAAAAGAATAGTTGAGGAGTACCAGGAACTGGGGAGAGAGGGGAGGAGAAGGGAGAAGGAGGGACCAAGGGGGAGGAGGGAAAAAGGAAGAGTCAGAGAGAGGAGAAAAGGTGAGCAGGCTTAGAAGGGTGCCTGGTGGGGCAGGTCAGAATCTCCTTGGGATTTAAATAGGCAGGATAAAAAAAAAATTGTCCTGCTTTAGTCCTCAGCCTACAGATGGTCACTGAAGCGCCGGAGGCGGATGAGATGTCTGGAGAGCGAACAGAGCTCAAGGTTAAAGCTGAAGGGACTGCCCCTTGTGAAGGCAGGTCAAGGAGGAGGAGGAGTCAGCCAGGTGGGCAGAAGGGGAGGAGGGGACCTGGAGCAGACCCCCACTGGCACAATGCCCAGCCCACCCATGCACCCACCCTGTCCAGTGACAGAGAGCAGAGAGACTGGGAGCCATCCCCTAAGCAGGGGGCAGAGGAAGAGGGGACGCAGACTGGAACAGGCTGTAGGGAAAGGACAGTTCCCCTATACCTCCCCATCTCCATGGACTCAGAGCCTCCTTGCGGTGCCTGAGCCCAGCCTGAAGGTCACCCCGCAAGAATGCCCTGGGGCAAGGAGGCGGGGCCGGGGAAGTGGGGGTTGCTGACATCTAGAATTCAACTGGTTCTTTTGTCCAGGATGGTGGCCTGGGTTTACAGGGCCCAGCAGCCCCGGGGGAGGCGCTGCTGCCCTGACCTTAGCTGGAAACCTACCGCTGCTCAT
This sequence comes from Helogale parvula, assembly GCA_004023845.1. Taxonomy (NCBI): domain Eukaryota; kingdom Metazoa; phylum Chordata; class Mammalia; order Carnivora; family Herpestidae; genus Helogale; species Helogale parvula. Next base: position 6,875 of record PJEM01004142.1, read on the forward strand.
GTGTCAGCTTCTTTGCCACAGGACCCCTGTCTGGGTGGTCAGGTTTATGTCACAAATAAAATTATAGGAAACCCTGTGATTTGGAACCTCAGATGAACAAGGAGTTATTTTTTCGTATCATTTTGTTTTATACTAAAAAGATTTTGATGAGGCGCCTGAGTGGCTCAGTCGGTTAGGCATCGGACTTTGGCTCAGGTCATGATCTTGTGATTTGTAGGTTCTAGCCCCGCATCAAGCTCCTTGCTGGCAGGGTGTAGCCTGCTTCAGATTTGCTCCCTCTCCTCTCTCTCTGCCCCTCCCCTGCTTGTGCTTTCTCAAAATAAATAACTTAATTAATTAATTTTTAAAAATGAATAAGGGCACCTGGGTGGCTCAGTCAGTTAAGCGTCCGACTTCGGCTCAGGTCATGATCTCACGGTTCATGAGTTCGAGCCCCGCATCCGATTCTGTGCTGACAGCTCAGAGCCTGGAGCCTGCTTTGGATTCTGTGTCTCCCTGTCTCTCTCTGCCCCTTCCCCACTCATGCTCTGTCTCGTCTTCTCTCTCAAAAATACATGAACATATTTCTTAAAAACCTTAAAAAAACATTTACTTTTTAGGATTATTTATTTTTAATTTTTAGGGGCTCCTGGGTGGCTCAATTGGTTAAGAATCAGACTTCAGTTCAGGTCATGATCTCAGTGAGTTTGAGCCCCACAATGGGCTCTGTGCTGACAGCTCAGAGCCTGCAGCCTGCTTCGGATTCTATATATGGTCTCCCTCTTTCTGCCTCTTCCCCACTTGGCTCTGTCTCTCAAAAAATGAATAGTAAAAAAAATTTTAATGTGTTTTTAAATTTATCTGAAATTCAGATTTTTTTAATGCTTATTTTTGAGAGAGAGAGAATGCTTGCATGCAAGCAGGGGAGGGGCAGACAGAGAGGGAGACACTGAATCCAAAGCAGGCTCCAGGCTCCAAGCTGTCAGCACAGAGCCCGATGTGAGACTCGAAATCACAAACCCGAGCCCACCAACCTTTAAAGATCATGACCCAAGCCAAAGTCGGACGCTTAACTGACGGAACCACCCAGGCGTCCCCAATCTGAAATTCAGATTTAACTGGAGGTTTCTATATTTTTCCGGCAACCTTACCCCTCTCCCAGCTCTCCCTTCCTTTTTATCCCCCGCACCCCTGACTCAGATCCATGTCAGCAAGGGCAGCCTGCCTCCACTCTGTACCCCTCCAGGTCATTTTCCACACCAGCCGCCTGCATTACTGGGCCAGTGCATAGCTCTGATCTTACCACCTAAAACCCTGCCTGGGAGGCTGCACACACCCTTTGGAAACTTCCTTTGGAAACTTCTTTTATCTCTACCCACCAAGATATGTGTTAAAAATCACCCCCCAAGCATATGGCCCCCTGATAGACATCTGAAGGGTCACATGACAGAATTTTCTTTGTGCCCACGGGTCCTGGTCCCATGCTTTAATAAACCACCTTTCTGCACTGAAGATGTCTCAAGAATTCTTGGCTGTCAGCTCCAAACTCTAACATTTCCACATTTCTTTCTCCATTTTGTTCCTTTCCTCCCCTTCCTTTTCTAGCCCATGGCACACTGGATGGCTCCTTCATGTGTCCCATGCATCTGGGCACTGAAGGGGTGCAAAATATATCACCCCTGGTGTGCTAGCGTGGCTCAGTTGGTTAAGCATCCGACTTTGGCCTAGGTCATGATCTTGCCATTCCTGAGTTCAAGCCCCGCATCAGGCCCTGTGCTGACAGCTCAGAGCCTGGAGCCTGTTTCAGAGTCTGTGTCTCCCTCTCTTTCTCTGCCCCATCCCCCTCCCCCTCTCCCCCTCTGTCTGTCTGTCTCTCTCTCAAAAATAAACATTAAAAAAATTAAAAAATATATATGTATCACCCTCAAATGTGCCTCTATTATTTTATGCTCGCCATTTTTTTAGACTGATTATTTTTAAGAAACAGCAGACACTGGAAAAACTAAGTAGTTACTCATATGTAAGAAACATTTACATTTATAAGGGAAATCTTCATTTGTTAGGATGTCTCCCAGTCAGTCTCAGGAAGAGGAAGGTATTTACATCTCTAGAATCTGCTGTCAGTGGCTGAGCCTCGGATTTAAATCTGCATAACAACTTTACTCTTGTTTCCTGTGCTTTTCCTGTTAACTTCCCATAACTGACTCCCACCACCAATGTCCTTTGCCTCTGGTGGAAGACGGTATTTAAGATGATGAGCTTGGGCAGTGGGGTGGGGGGGGTGTTCCTCAGTTTTCCCGGGGCTCCCCCTTGTGTACAGGAGTTCTTAAACTTAAAAAAAAAGTTATTAAACTTTCATGTGCTTTTCTCCTGTGAATCGGTCTTGCATCAATTTAATTATTAGACCAACCAAAGAACGGAGAGGGGAAGAAGGAAATTTTGCCCCCTTACACCACCCTGTCCCTGCCCCCCTGCCCCCTCCGGCTAGCGGGTGATTCTCCCCTCTGCGGTCACACTCTGCTCATTCCTCCAGGACCACATGAGCATCGCCCATGAGACGCTCTCTGTAATCTCTCCACTGGACGGTGTTCCCTGCCGCCCACAAAACTTGATATGTTACCAGCTACGTCCTTGGTGCACACAGGAAATAGATTCCCAGAGAGGCGTGTCCACTCTGCGGATGCTGGGGAAATGACAAGAAAAATTATCCTTGGGAGCTCCCAGAGCTCCGGGGGAGGAGAGGCCCCTGACCTAGGCCGTGGGCGGGGCCAGGAACAGGTTCCCCTACTGGGAAAACATCAGCTGTCTAAACCACGGCAGAGGCGGCAGAGGCGTTTCTGGGACTGAGGGAGCAAAGGCCACCTGACCTGAGGGGGTGTGGCCCACCTGGAGCCCGTGGGAGCCTTCCTTCCTTCCTAGGAAAGGGAGTGGGGACCAAAAGGGAGTGGAATCAGATCCCGAACTTGTTGTCTCCAAGGCCAGGTTCAAGGTTGTAGACTCTAGCATAGGTAATGGGAAAACAGTGGACTTTTAAAACAAAGAAGTTCTTTTAAAAAAAATTTTTTTAAATTCATTTTTAGGAAACGCAAGTGGGGGAGGGGCAGAGAAAGAGGGGGACAGGATCTGAAGCAGGCTCCAAGTTGACAGCAGGGAGCCCGATGGGGGCTCGAACTCACAAACCACAGGATGGTGACCTGAGCCAAAGTTGGATGCCCAACTGAGCCACCTAGGTGCCCCTTTTTAATTTTATTTATTTTGAGAGAGAGAGAGAGAGCGCGCGCGAGCGCAGTGGAGGGGCAGAGACAGAGGGAGGGAGAGAGAGAGAGAATCCCAAGCAGGCTCTGCACTGTCAGTGTAGTGTCTGATGCAGGGCTCAAGCTCACAAACCATGAGACTGTGACCTGAGCTGAAATCAAGAGCCACCAGTGGCCCCAAGGCAAAGAAGTTCTGTAATGAGTTACTAGTTACCGGAATAGAAGACCCAGGAGGGTCCGTGAGGATTCTGGTCAGTGTGTTTTCCGAATACCTGGTAACTGGTGAGTAAATAACCGTGGAATGCACAAATGAGTGAGTGAGTGAATGAACGCCATGCAGGAAGGAGTGGGCAGAGGCCAGGAAGGGAAGTGAAGAGGTGTGGAAATGCCAGGACCCAGGTGAGGGTCTGCACAGTCAGGGCAGGTTGGGGACTAGGTGATGGCCCGTGGCTGGACGTTTAGAGGTGGCTTTACAGCCTTTACTTCGAGGACTGGACCTCAGCGTAACAGTAACTCTGCACCGGGTATGGCCTGGAGTAGCTGCTCACCAGAATGATTTGTGGAACATTCTGGATCTGCTCGAAGACAGAACCGCCCGCAGTCTGGAGGCTGGTCTGGAATTTCCTCCCCCAGAAACGCGGGCTTCTCACTGAAGTGCTTCCAGGTTTGCTTAGAACTTTTGCAGACATTGCCTCACTTGATCCTTATCACAACCCTGACAGGTGGGAACCATTAGCTCCATTTTACAGACGCAGAGCCCCGGCGGAGAGGTTGTGTGACTTCAGCAGGTAAGACATGGCGGAGATGGACTCAGACCCAGGTCTGCGGCCTCCAGAGCCTGAGTTCTTTCATCAGTTCTCTAGAAAGAGAAGAGGACCGGATGTGAAAGAGCGGAAGACTGCACGTGGAGTCCGTGCTAAGTGGGGGATTAACAGTAAGAGCTCCTGTCCCTTGACCACTTCCTGTGTGTCTGGTAGTGCTCCAAGCACCTGACATGAGTCACCTCGTTTCTTTCTTTCATTTATTAGTTTATTTATTTATTTTGAGAGCGTGAGAGTGAGCAAGTAGGGGAGGGGCAGAGAGAGAGAGAATCCTGAGCAGGCGCCACACTGTCAGCGGAGAGCTGGACGTGACACCCAGACGCACAAACTGTGAGATCATGACTGGAGCCAAAATCAAGAGTCAGACGCTCAACCAACTGAGCCCCCCAGATGCCCCTCGCCTCATTTATTTCGCGAACGCTCTCTGTGTTTGGTCTGTCGTTATCTCCTTATTACAGATGTGGTGGCCAAATATAAAGGCTTTGGTCACTTGGGCTGCCACTACCCGGGAAAGCCTCAGGAGGAGATAAGCCAAGCCGGGCAGGACGTGGGTGGGTGAGGAGGAAGGCTCTCCCGGAGGAAGGACAGGTTTTAGGAAAGGTATGGAGTTGAAAGGGCAGGAAGGAGAGTTCTGTCACAAGACGAGAGAGGCCAAGGGGGCATGTTAGCTAAGGCTGTGGCCCTTCTGCTCTCCAGAAAGAGCCAGACTTGGCTGAATGAAGTCTGGCCACAGCAGGTCCTAGGGCAGGGACTTGGATGAAGCGAGTTCTGAGAAATAAGCCCGGTGACCCAATCGAAGGAGGGATGTGCAGACCCGGAGCACAGTGAGCGAGGCTTTAAACAACATTCTTGCAAGAGCAGGTGAGGTACAGACACATCCCTGGCGCTTAACAGCAGACAGTTTATCTCCTAACATGCAAGTCCCTCCCCTGCTTCCTCATTGGCTGAGGACTACTAGGTTGCAGCCTTTCCCGGATGTAGCCTATGTCTGAGGTGTTGCAGCGGCTTGAGTTCTTTGGCACATGCTCATTGCAAAGCCCTTGAAAAATAACCTCGGGAAATGGTGAGGGGGTTAGAGAAACCAGGAAGTGAAGGGTCTAAGGGTGTGGGACTTTATTGTGGGGGAGGGAGAGTGGGGGTGGGGAGCATTCTTAACCTATTTCCAATAGGTTGTAAGCCTATTGTGAATCAGGCAGCACAGCTTTTATTTGGTCTTTCTGAAAATGAATCATCTCCCTTACTTCTTCCAGGGGTGCGACGGGGTGAGGAAGGCTGGGGAAGGAAAGATGGCTGGCAGGTCAGGACACTGCCTGTCCTGGTGAGGGATGATGAAGACCCGAAATGGTGGCTATCGTGCAGGATGGAATAGGCTTTCCTGAGGAAGGATGGATAGACAAGTCAGCCACCACCTCAGAGTGACACATCCAGTTTTAGGTGGCACACTTTCCGATGCTTGTAAAGCTTACATATTGGAGGGGACCCTGGGGGACTCAGCTGGTCAAGCTTCTGACTCTTGTTTTTGGCTTGCGATCGAGCCCTGAGGCAGGCACTGCGCTGACAGCGTGGAGCCTGCATGGGATTCTCTCTCCCTCTCTCTCTCTCAAAATAAATAAACATTTTAAAAAAAGGTTGCACACTGGTGCCCACAGTGTTTTGTTTGCCTGCATGATGCCTGTGTAGATGTGTACGTGTGTGTTAAACGAATCACCGACCTAAAAAATCATTTCAAACCCAAATCCACCTGCCCCTGTTGCTGCTGGTCCTCAGGGGCCTCACTACTTCAGGGCAACAATACTGATACTGAACTAGCCTTTACTTTTGCAGAAGGGACACTCCTCTCTTTGCTACAGTCCCATCCACCCCCTGACTGAGGTCACCCGCTTGGGCCTCACAGACACTTTACAGCGCAGCATGTTTGGAGTAGGGGCCAGACGGGCTAGTGGCTTGAAACCATATCCCTAGGGAGTGATGGGGACTACTTACGGGGGGGGGGGGGAGCGGGCAGGATCCTAACCTTCACGTTTGTTTTTAATTATTCTTTTTAAGTTTATGTATTTATTCATGTGTGGGTATATACTTTTTTTTTTTAACGTTTGTTCATTTAAAAAATTTTTTAAATGTTTTTAATTTATTTTTGAGAGACAGTGACAGTATGAGCAGGGAGGTTTAGAGAGAGAGGGAGACACAGAATCTGAAGCAGGCTCCAGGCTCTGAGCTAGCTCTCAGCACAGAGCCCGATGTAGGGCTCAAACCCACGAACCGTGAGATCATGACCTGAGCCAAAGCCAGAGACTTAACCGACTGAGCCACCCAGGCGCCGTTTGTTCATTTTTGATAGAGACAGAGTGTGAGTGAGGGGAGGGCAGAGACAGGGAACACATAATCTGAAGCAGGTTGCAGGCTCTGAGCAGAGCCCAATGCGGGGCTCGTACCCACAAACTGTGAGATTATCTGAACTGAAGTCTGATGCGTAATTCACTGAGCCACCCCAGCGCGCCTTAAGTTTATTTATTTTTAAGGGAGGGAGAGCACGCGCGCACACACACTCACACACACACACACACACACACACACACACACACACACACACACACACACACACACACAGGAGCCTGTGGGGGAGAGGCAGAAAGAAGGGGACAGAGGATCCAAAGCAGGCCCCTTGCTGACAGCAGAGAGCTCGACAGTGGGGTTCCAACTCAGGAACTGTAAAATCATGACCTGATCCACCCAGGCGCCCCCAACCTTCACGTTTAAAGGGCAAATGTGGGGAGGGGGGCAGGTCTATTCTGTGAAACCCCAGCAGAAAATCCAGGACCCGTGAAAATGTGTGTAAGGGAGGTAGAAAGGAGAAGCAACAGGGAGGCGGATTTCAGCTCCGCCCAAGGCCGTCCTCCGAACTTCATAACTGTTTCTAGATGTAACAGATAATGTCAGGAAGTGGCCACCTCCCCGGGCGGAGGTGGGGGGCAGTGTTTAGGCTGAGCCTGGGCAGAGGCTTCCACCACTGTTTAGAGGGAATCCAAGTGTTGCGTGGGCAGGCCGAACTGCGTGCCCTTTGTGGTTTCCTGCAGCCCCAGAGGGCCGGATTCTGTGCCCGCAGACTGGGAGCTAAAAATGGCTTGTGCACTGCTGGCTCGGAAGCCTGCAAGGCAGCGCCTGCTGCCGCCGCCGCCGCTGGAACAGGCTGGGGGCTGAGGATGGAACGGAGGAGCCCGAAGGGCAGAATGTTACATTTTTGTGTGATGCTGCGTGGAAGGCAAGGCCTGGAGAGGTCAGAGTGGTCGGACCTTTTGACCTTTCCGTGCCTCTCTGTGACTTCCTTGGAACAGTAGCCCTCAAACAGTGTTGTAAGAGGATTTAGTTGGAAACGCGCTGGTTGGAAGCAGCTAGATAAAGGTGAGCCCCTCCTCCCTACCCCATGCTCCTCCCGAGAAGCTTTACCCTTCCTGAAGGGAGCTTGGTAAGGCTCCGCCCAGGTGGCCGGAAGTCCGACTTATTGATTTTCATTAGCAAGAGGGAAAGTCATTTTATTTTATTTTATTTATTATTTCATCTTATTTTATTATTTATAATTTTACTTCACTTCACTTTATAATTTATTTTATTTTATAGTTTTATTTTGCTTTTATTTTGTTTTATTATTTCATTTTACTTTACTTTTATTTGGGTTTTATTCTCAAATTAGTTAATATACAGGGTAGTCTTCGTTTTAGGAGTAGAACTCAGTAATTCATTTCTTACATATGACACCCAATGCTCATCCCGAAAAGTGCCCTCCGTAATGCCCTGGCACCATTTAACCCATCCCCCCAACCAACCCTCATTTCGTCCTCTGTATTTGAGTCTTTTATGGTTTGCCTCCCTCTCCGTTTTCATCTATTTTTTGTTTCCCTTCCCCCATGTCTTCTGCTATGTTTCTCAAATTCCATGTTTGAGTGAAATCATAAAATATCTTTCTGTGACTGACTTATTTTGATTAGCATAATACCCTCCAGTTCCGTCCACTTTGTTTCAAATGACAAGATTTCATTCTTTTTCATCACCGAGTAATACTTTCTTGTATATATATACACCACCTCTTTATCCATTCATCAGCTGATGGACATTTGGGCCATCTGCAAGAGGGAAAGTCTTGTTGGATGACATCTAGGGACCCTGCCAGCTCTGGGCCACCTCATGCCCTGACAGAAACCCAGACTGCTGAGTCCTCAATCCAAGAGAGACAGGGTAGAGGCCAGAGGAGTGGGTGTGGAGGGCTTCCTGGAGGAGGCTACTGTAAATGAACTTCTAGGATGGGAAAGGGAACTGTGATGTTGTGACTTACTCTTTTTTTTTTTTAAGTTTATGAGAGAGAGAGAGAGAGAGAGAGACAGAGAGAATGAGCAGGGGAAGGGCAGAGAGAGAAGGAGAGAGATTCCCAACTCCGGGCTACATCTTGCCCGCTGTGAGATCATGACCTGAGTGGAAATCAAGATTGGCCGCTCAACCAAGTGAGCCACCCAGGTGCCCCTGTGATACTATGATTTATAACAACAAATACATACTTGGTCTTTGTCCCGGTTTCTGGCCCCAAGTTCCTAAAACCCTTGGAATTTCCAAAAATGGTGAGAGAGCAAAGGTGTCTTTTGTTATGTTAATAAGACGACTTTGGGACCTGGCTGCCTGGAGAACGAACCGAGTGATTAGAGGGTTGGAAATTTCAGTCTTAGCCCCTGAACTGAGGGCAGGGAGAGGGGCTGGGGGTTGAACTGATCTCACCCGTGGCCAGTGACTTAATCTGTCGTGCCTGTGCAGTGAAGTCTCCGTAAAACCCCAAAAGCATGGGGTTCTGAGAGCTTCCAGGTTGGAAACTTGGGGACAGTGGCACTCCTGGAGAGGACACGGACGCGATGTCCCCGTACCTTGCCCCATGCATCTCCTCCATCTGGCTTTTCCTGAGTTAGAGCCTTTATAATAAACTGGTCATCCAGTAAGCCGAGTGTTTCTGAGTTCTGGGAGCTGCTCTGGGGAATTAATAAAACCCAGGGAGGAGGTCACTGCAACCTCACATCTATAGGTAGTCAGTTGTTAAAACCTGGATTTGCAATTGGCATCTGAAGGAGAGGGGTGCGGGTGGGGAGGGGGCAGTCTTGTAGAACTAAGCCCTTAACCTGTGGCGTCTGATGGTCTCTCCATGTAGACAGTGTCAGAATTGAATTGTAGGACACCCAGCAGGTCCTGGAGAAATACTTGGTGGTGGGAAAACACCCGCACATTGCAACTGGGATGTAGAATCGGAGGAACACAGTTCTCTGAGTTTCCCCTTTTTCGGATAGTTTTTCCTTTGAATCATGGAAATGTTTTACATACCCAAAAAAGTAAAGTTAAACCAGAAAAGAGGAAAAAAGCAAACCTGAACTGAAACACGAATAGGAAAAATAAACCCAATTATATACCAAATCAATAACATTCCTGCACACACTGAAGCAGTCTTGATGCCGGTACCCATTAACGGAGCATTTTAGGATAAAAAGAACTGCTCTCAAACCCTGACCTTTGCTAAGGCTTGTTGTAGGAGTGTTTGGGTGGCGGATTTCTAAAATAATTGTGTGTGTGCTGCAGGATACATGTACTTTCTTGCAGTTTTAAAGAAGACGGTTATTCACTTGAGCTCTCTGGGACTGCTTCGAGCAAAGCAAACATTTTAATAATTAGACACTTAGCAAATGACCTGTCAGCGCTTGGGATTCAGTCGGCCTGCGAACCCAGACTCCCACCCCCGCCGCCTCTAAGCGTGATGGGTCACTGGGTGAACAGCGCCCCCTGCAGGACACTGTTCGCCACGAACCCGCCTTCCTGCAGCAGCTCTCGGATGTTCATTACAATTTTTCCAACACCAAAACTTGGTGGGACCCTCCTCATTCGCCTCGGTTTCGTTGCGGGAGATCATCTGAATTCACAGAGTCTGCCTTTCCCATGACTCGGTTATGGACCAGTGGAAAAGGCAAGAGTTTCTGAAGTCGGACGGAACGAGGTTAATACGGACCAAACCGAGGTCTTAACCGGGGAGATCATGAAAAGGTGAGGATGAAACCCGATATGGGAAGAGGCTTTCCCAACGTGGGCTGGGTTATAAAACCAAGGGGACAGAGCGTGGGGATGACAGTCTGGAGCGGCCAGGATGAACACGGCGGCAGCTCTTCCTTGACCGTCGTGGTTGATGGCTGTGATGATCGGCCCAGGCGCCCCTCATCAGCAGGTGCCCAGGCAGACCTCCAAGGCGAAGAGTCAGCGGTGGGCCAGGCAGGGCCGTGTGGCTGTCCGGGTCTGCCTGACTCCAGCACTTGTGTTCGTTCCTCTGCTGGCTGCCGGTAGCAAGGAGGGGCAGGCGCTCCAGGACTTCCGGTCAGGGCAGGCAGATGGGGAACTTCCTGGGCTCTGAGCCTTTTTCTGCCTTTTCTCCACCAGATCAGCTCGCAGTCAGGGAACGGGGACTCGAGCGACCACCTGGGTGGACTAGCAGCCTCCAGCCACCTCCTCCGGACTCCCCGTCTCCATCTCCGTGTGCCTGTAGCCCACAGCGATGCCCTTGCCCAGGTGGACAGCAGTGACTCGGGGGCTGGTGTTCAGTAGGTGCACAGTTCAATCTGGACGCGGAAGGCCCTAATTCAGAGCCTTATCTCGTTCAGCAGCAGCAACTGTGCACCCCGCTGCTAAACACCCACAGTGAATGACATTTGAGGCTCAGAACTGTGACAGACTGAGGGGCGTGCATGAGAAATGCATCTGCTTGGTTCTCTCCTTTATTTGCTTAAAATTATTTTAATGCTTATTTTTGAGAGAGAGGGAGAGAGCACGAGCAAGGGAGGGGCAGAGAGAGAGGGAGACACAGAATCCAAAGCAGCTCTAGGCTCTGAGCTGTCAGCACAGAGTCAAATGCGGGGCTCAAACTCAAGAGCTGTGAGATCATGACCTGAGCTGGTCGGATGCTTAACCTACGGAGGGACCCAGACGTTTCAGCTCTCTCCTGTACTGACTGCTTACTACTTGCCAGTCTCTGTGCTAAGGTCTTACAGGTGTAGTACGGACAAGAGTTTTGAATTGTGTCACTGCGATTTTTTTTAACTCTTGCTGGGGCGCCTGGGTGGCTCAGTCGGTTGAGTGACGGACTTCAGCTCAGGTCATGATCTCGCAGTTTGCGGGTTTGGGCCCCGCATTTGACTCTGTGCTGACAGCTAGCTCAGAACCTGGAGCCTGCTTTGGATTCTGTATCTCCTTCTCTTTCTGCCCCTCCCCCGTCCGAGCTCTGTCTCTGTCTCACAATAATAAATAAATGTAAAAAAATTTTTTTTAACTCTTGCCTTCCCTTGAACGTGACCTCCCTGCCAAAGGCATTGTTTGCCTTGGTCTTGCTGCTGGAATGGAAGGCTATCCCTCCAACTGAGATCTGAGAGACAGCAGGGTTGAAACAAGAAGGATTTTGTAAACTTCTTTAGTTCCCAGGCCTGGAAGACAAGCTCAGATGTCTTCAAAGTAAGGGTACACAAACGTCTGGGGTGCACAGGGCTGGGAAAGCCAGAAAATGGGTTTTACTATTTTATTGACCAGTACACAGGGTCTGAAAAAGAATCTTTTTTTTTAAATAACTGATTAAGTTTTACCTTTTTAAAAATATTTTTTTATATTTCTTATTTTTTTACGTTTATTTATTTGGAGACAGAGCATGAGAGCGAGTAGGGCAGGGACAGAGAGGGAGGGAGTGAGACAGAGAATCCCAAGCAGGCTCTATACTGTCAGCACAGAGTCCCACATGGGGCCCGAACTCAAGAACCTTGAGATCATGACCCAAGCAGAACTGAAGAGTCGACGCTTAAGTGACTGAGCCATCTGGGTGCCCCTGAAGAAAAATCTTGTAAAAGATTTGCCTGTCAGGGTTAGCCATTGTATCTTGAAATTTTAGGAATCGCTAGAAAATATTCCAATTATGTTAGGCTTTATGGAACTAGATTATGTCTCAGTTACATAGTCATTTTAAGGGAATCCGTTTCCAGCATCTCAGCTTCCCTACGTCTTCCCTCAAGGTGATCTGCCTGTAACAGCATCTGAGGTGACAGTCACTGTCCCCCATGTGACACGCACTGCAGCTCTCCCTGTGTGGGGTTAGTCCTCCTTTGGAGTTCTCCGCGGTTTTTTCTCTTACATGTGCTTCTCTTAAAGTAAGGAATTCGAGCCATATTGGGAAGTTCGTTTTTATTTATTTAGTTATTGATTTTGCGAGGGGGTGGTGGGAGGGGCAGAGAGAGAGAGAAAGACAGAGACAGAGAGACAGAGAGAGAATCCCAAGCAGGCTCTGCACACTGATAGAGCGGACCGACACTGGGCTCGAACCCATGAACCATGAGATAAGGACCTGAGCCGAAATCAAGAGTTGGACCCTTAACGGACGGAGCCCCCCCTGGTGCCCCATATTGGGAAATTCTGAAGGCAGATGTATGGGACCGTAGAGTTTAAGGAATAATGATAATTTTTACTTAAATGCTTTACTTTTTCAACCTCTCCTTTTTTCCCTCTGAATTTTAAAAAATTTTATTATTTTTTAAGATTTTTTTTTTTAAGTTTAATTACTTATTTCTGAGAGAGAGAGAATTGGGGAGGGGCAGATCGAGAGAATACCAAGCAGGCTCTGCACTACCATCACGGGACCTGGTGCGGGGCTTCCCACGGCTGTGAGATCATGGCCGGAGCTGAAATCAAGGGTCTAGTCTCAGGGCGCCTGGGTGGCTCAGTCCGTTCAGTGTCCAACTCTTGGTTTCAGCTCAGGTTATGGTCTCAAGGTTTGTGACTTCGAGTCCTGCATGAGGGCTTTGCAGTGACAGAGTGGAGCCTGCTTAGGATTCTCTCTTTCCTTCTCTCTTTCTGCCCCTCCCCTCCTTGCTCTCTCTGTGTCCCTCTCTCAAAATAAATAAATAAAAACTTAAAAAAAAATCACTCATAGCCAGAGGGGGGCAGAATACAAACCTTTTCAGGACACATTGGCTGCAACTGACAGGTGATATTTCCATATTTCTTTTTTTTTTAAGTTTATTTATTTCTTTATCTCTACACTGAATGTGGGGTTCGAATTCATGACCCCAAGATGAAGATCTCACGCTCTTCCAACTGAGCCAGCCAGGCACCCCAGTATTTCCATAGTTCTTTCAGATTCTTTGTGTTATTCAAGAATGGAGTCTAACTTGTATCAAATCACATAAACTATTTTAATTACAGTCTTCATCATAAAATGTTTCATATATTCTATTTCTTTAATATAAAAAACGACTGCTAGCACCAGATCAACTAGTTTTCAGCAGTATATGCCTCAGTAAGAGATGCTTTTTATGTTTAAGAATTATTCAGCAAAATCTGTATTTCTGTTCTTTTGGTCAGTTGTGTCCGCATTCTGTTGTCTTGGTAATTCAATTCAGGAGACATGTTTACTGCTTAGGATTTACGGTCGACAGGGAGCAAAGTAAACTTCAGATTTTCAGTTTATATACTTTTGTGGTTCTAGCCAAGTATGAAACAGTGGTCGATAAAAGACTTTAAAGCCTAAAAATACATCCCCTTATGGCAAAGATAAACAGAGGATGTGGAATGGAAACATGACTCTAAGGAGAAAAAGGAAAAAATGTAAAATTTCCAGATGTTGAAGAAGAGTTTGCTCTGGATTTAAAAACCTGAAGATAATGGGTAAGACAGTGTTTTGATGTTTCGATTCCACTGGATACATTTATTTATTTTTAAACTTTTTTTTAATAGTTTATTTTTGAGACAGAGAGAGACAGAGCATGAGTGGGGGAGGGGCAGAGAGAGAGACACAGAATCTAAAACGGACTCCAGGCTCTGAGATGTCAGCACAGAACCCAATGCGGGGCTCAAACCCACGAACTGTGAGATCATGACCAGAGCTGAAGTTGGATGCTTAACTGACTGAGCCACCCAGGCACCCCTCCCCTGGATACATTTAGAAGGCTTACATAACAGGGGCGCCTGGGTGGCTCAGTCAGTTGAGCATCTAACTCTTGATCTCACTCAGGTCTTGATCTCAGGGTCATGAGTTCAAGCTCGCATTGAGCTCCATGCTGGGTGTGAAGCCTACTTAGAAAAAAAAGACTTACATGATAGTTTTTTATGTCAAATATTGGTATTTACAATAGGGAGAAATTCCATCCCTCTCTCACAAGAATTTTTAAAAAATTTTTTTACTGTTTTATTTATTTTTGAGAGAGAGAGAGAGAGAGGGAGGGAGCACAGGCAAGAGAGGGAGACACAGAATCTGAAGCAGGCTCCAGGCTCTGAGCTGTCAGCACAGAGTCTGATGCGGGGCTCGAACTCATGAGCCAAGAGATCATGACCTGAGCTGAAGTGAAATGCCCAACCAACCGAGCCCCACAGGCGCGCTGTGAGAATTTAAAAAATTTTCTTATTATTATTCATTTTTGAGAGAGAGAGCATGTACACGCAAATGAGGTAGGGGTAGAGAGAGAGGAAGACAGAAGCAGGCTCTGCACTGAGAGCTCAGAGTCTGATGGAGGGCTTGAACTCACAAACTGTGAAATCATGACCTGACTCAAAGTCAGACGCTTAACTGACTGAGCCACCCAGTCGCCTGTCCCTTGCAATAACTTAAACATTCAGTGGCTATTGTAGATGTCATCTTAAAAATGTGCAATGGGGCACACACAGGTTTTAAAAACTTCTTTTAGAGGCTATAGTAGTGGATCAGTCAGGATCGTCAAGGTATGATGATCATGTCTTGTAACCACAGCAGTTTCTCCCTCACACTAAACATCAGCTCTGGGTTGGTGGGGGGCTCTGAGTTGCGGTGGGAAGCGACCTGTTTTGCTTTTGCTCCTGTCAAGAATAGTCACATGGCCTACGCAACAACAGGGACAGGAAGTAGAATCCTACCACATGCTAGAAGGCAGGGGGCTGGAAATACGTGATGAACAGCCCTTTTTTCTGTTTGTCTCTTAAAGTTTATTTAGTTATTTTTTGTTTCTTTTTTTTCAAGGAGCGCAGAGTTGTTTGTTTCTTAAATTTTATTTCTTTCTTAGTAATCTCTGCATCCAATGTGGGGCTTGAACTCATGACCCAAGATTAAGAGTCGCATGCTTTTCCGACTGAGCCACCAGGTACCCCTGTTTGCTTTTTAATTTTTATTTTATTCTTATTTTATTTTTTTAATTATGTTTTAAATCTTTTTAAAATAATTTCCTTTTTTTTAATTTTTGAAAGAGAGAGAATGAGAGGGGGAGGGACAGAGAGTGGGAGACAGAAGATCCAAGGAGGGCTCCCCACTGTCAGCACAGAGCGAGATGCGGGGCTTGAACTCATGAACCCTGAGATCATGATCTGAGCCAAAGTCGGATGCCTAACCACTGACCCACCCAGGTGCTCCTATTAAATTTTTTAAATTATTTTTTCTTATGTTTATTTTTGAGAGAGAAAGACAGAGCTTGAGCAAGGGAGGGGCAGAGAGAAAGGGAGACACAGAATCCAAAGGAGGCTCCAGGCTCTGAGCGGACAACACTGAGCCCGACGCGGGGCTCGAACGCGTAAACTGCGAGATCATATCCTGAGCCAAAATCTGGTGCTCAACCGACTGAGCCACCCAGGCACCCCTATTATTTTTTTTATTTTTAAAGTAATGTCTCTGCCCAGTGTGGGGCTCGAACTCATGACCCTGGGATCAAGTCTCCCGCTCTACCAACTGAGCCAGCCAGGCTCCCTGAACAGTCTCCGTTTGGAGAGCTGTGGACCAGATTATAAAGTTTCTTCCAGCGTAGAGCGATCCCGCTAAGGCCCTGAGCAGAAGTCCCTCCCTCCTGCCCCCGCAGAACCAGGGAAGGACAAGAGGGGCAGAGGCGCATATTCCGTTTGCGTCCTTTTCGGGGTGAAGCCACGATGGGGGAGGCCTGATGGATACATCCAGAGAGAATCAGGGGGGGCAGGGGCAGGAGTCTGAGTCTGTTCGGGCAGCTGTGACGGAAAACCACAGACGGTGGTTTGTGAACAACAGGAATTTATTTCTCACAGTTCCGGGGGCTGGAAGTCTAAGATTAGGGTGTCAGCATGTTTGGGCCCTCGTCCAGGCTGCAGATGGCGGTCCTCTTGCTGCGTCCTCACGTGGCAGGGCAGGGGGGCTCTTTGGGGTCTCTTTTATAAGGGCGCATGGATGCCATGCGTGGGAGCTCCACCTGCAGGACCTGAGTACCCCCCAAAGGCCCACCTCCTAATTTCATCACATCGGAAGTTAGGATTTCAACATACAAATGCGGGTGAGGGCAGGAGCTAACATTCTGTCCCTAAAACCAGGGCAGAAGGAAGCAGCTGCTAGATGAGCCTGAGACAGGGTTCCTGGCTCCCAGGGGCCTGGGGGAGGCATACAGGGACCCAGAAGTTCCCACCTGCCTCCAGGGGAGAGCAGGAAGCGGATGAGGGGACCAGGGGGCCGGCACAGGTCTAGGATGGGGACAGATGGGCTGCAAGATGCACGGTCTTTATGGTCACAGGCAAATGGCTGGACCCGGAGACGACAGCAGTGGCGCAGAAGTCAGATGGGACCAGTCACACCCTAGCCATCACATGTCCACGGCCGGGCCAAACCAGACTGACCCTGCACTGCAGGGGTGAGCATGGACCTGCACTGCACTCCTGGCCCTTCTCCCTATCCCTCTCACATGTACCAGGTGTCATCTTGGAGAGGCACGCAAGGACGGGGTACCTCATCGCATCCATCCAAGTGGCAGGAAGTTCATTGGAAAGAGATTGTCATTTAATACACTGTCAAACCATCCCTGATTCAAAAGTTGTACATAGAAAGGGACTGGGAAGAGGCAGTTTTGAACCAGAGGAGATTAAAAAATTTTTTTAAATTAATGTTTATTATTTATTTTTGAGAGGGAGAGCGTGAGTGGGAGAGGAGCAGAGACAGAGGGAGACACAGAATCCGAAGCAGGCTCCAAGCTCTGAGCTGTCAGCGCACAACCCAATGCAGGGCTCGAACTCATGGACTGTGCGATCTTGACCTGAGCCAAAGATGGATGCTCAGCCGACTGAGCTACCCAGGTACCCCATGGACCAGAGGAGATGGAGATGCTGTGCTAAGGTCTTGACACCCCACCCCAGTGACTTGTGAAGGAGATGCACCTGACCCCATTCACTTCGCACATTTAAGCAGTGCTGTGGACGTTATCTCAGCCATCCGCCACGCATGTCCCCTGCTCCTTGGGGCGAGCGCTGGTGTTCTCCCTCTTTCAGAGATGAGCAAAGAGACTGCGAGGGTGGCCAGATTCCCAAGGACACGTGGTTATTGAATCCAGGGCTCTTCAGCTGCCCAGCCTGAGCATCCGAATTGCACCGGCCTCCCTCCCAGTGACAGTTGTGGCTGCGCCAGTCAGAAAGGCAAGCTTTCCACCAAGTCACAGGCACGCTGCTCACCTGTGACTATCACAAGCCAGAGAGAAGGCACCTTTGGGCAAAGCTGTTGTCTTTTTGTGCTGGTCCTGCCTGTCCATCACGAGGGTCGTGGCAGGACCAGCCCTTGGGATTCCTGGTAGGATTGCAAGACACAACCTAGGCAAAACCCAGGCCATTTTGAAAACAGAAAACAAGGTTCATCACAAGCCCCAGAGAGCACACGGCATACCTGGCACCACACAGCAAGGTTACAGGTAGAGCGAGAGTCTGGGTTGTGCTTTGATTGGGGTGGAGGGCAGGAGCCTTGATTTCTTGGGTTCACTCTGTAGTGGTGAGTGTAAAACCTAAGAAGGGGGATTATAGCTCAGGAAGAAAAAAACAAGTGGCCAAATCAAAGGTCTCCAAAACAAAGGAACAGGGGGTACAGTCTGGCTCAGGATCTAGTGAGTGGCTGGTAATAGGTCTATTCAAGATAGCTTTGGAGTGCTTGCCTTGGCAATCAAATGCTTAAGTCAGGCACCTGCATTGCAATTACACACACACACACACACACACACACACACACACACACCTGTCAAGTGCTTACGCTACAGCGAGGAGGCGACAGACGAATAGGTTTCTAGATGAGGACTTTCAGGAGTAGGTTGGAATGATCCGTGTGGATCTGGCGCCGTCTGCTCAGGTGTGAGACATCTGGAGCAGCTGGGGACAGTCCTGCTCTCTGGTGGGCTGAGCATCGGCCCCCATAGGACAGAAGGCGGGTCACAAACAGGTTTCATCATTTGCCTTTGTCCTCCTCGCCCCGGGGTCTAAAACCTCACTCTCCTTACCCCGCTGGAGGCTTCGGTCAAGCAGGAGGGTTAGGTGGTTTGCCCCACAATGGGGCAAGTCCTATCCGCCTCCTGTTCGCACTGTTTGTGCCTCCAGATGCTGCTTTGCTGTGACCAGAGCCGAGTCACTGAGTGACCAGGGCTCCGAAACACATGCTTGGGAGTTAGATCCAGTCACGCCCCTTGTGGTGCAAGCAGTGTCCCCTGGGGTGTTTTTATAGAATTAAAGCATTTTTCTGATCCCTTTCTCCAGTAGCTGCCTCGTGAGGTTTCTTTGTCCCCAACTTATTTTGCAAAAGTTCAACCAGTCAAGTTTTCCAAGAGCAAAGAAAGTGTCTGGAAGATGGTTATGTTCAAACTTGCTTTGGGAGGAAGTTTTCGCACCAATGAGCCAAATGCCAGCCGGTCAGTACCACTGGCCCAAGGTAAGGTTTGCAGGGGCCTGGGGCTCCTGGGTGGCTCCGATGGTTGAGGGTCGCACTTGGGCTCAGGTCATGATCTTGTGATTTGTGAGTTTGAGCCCTGCATCGTCAGCCTCTGCTGTCAATGTGGAGCCTGCTTCGGATCCTCTGTGCCCCTTTCTCTCTGCGCCTCTCCCGCTCATCCTCTCTCTCTCTCTCAAAAAAAAAAATATATATAAAGGGATTTGCAGAGGGTCAATTTGTCACCTATGAATAGAGTGGGGTCAGTGGGAAATCTGTGTGGCAAAAACAGCTATGGGAAGCAAATGACCACTAGGGGGCAGTAAGAGCTGGTGGATGCGCGTCCGTTCAGCAGCTGGTGACTCACCCTTTCTTTTAGCATGGGGAACCCATGGGCACGCAACAGTTATCAAGGCACTCCTGTAGCAAGAAGTCTTCTTGTTTGCGTTTGATTGAAGGGAGGAAAGGGAATTACTGGGGAACATTATTCCCACGCAGCCCACCCCATCTATATCCTCCCTCCACCCCCCGCCCCTTTCGGCTGCGGAAGGATTAAGGGGGTGGGGTGGGGATCAGAGCGCCTCAAGGGCTGTCGGGCTGTGCCAGAAGGCATGCTGTGCAACGTTTGGTGTATTTCAAGAGGGACTGCTGTGGTCTTCGAGGGGGTGGAGAAAGGGAAGTGGCCCCCCCTCGTTCGCGTGGTTTCCTGGGAGTGAGAAGCACAAGGCTTGGAGAATCCAAGAGGGACATATGCATGAGCCTGCGCAGACCGTGCACTCCTGATACAGCAGTCCTTTGGGTGGGTTTGGCCTCCAAAAGACCGGGCAAGGGGTGCCTGGGTGGCTTGGTCAGTTGAGCATCAGACTCTTGATTTTGGCTCAGGTCATGATCCCAGGGTCATAGTTGCTCATCAGGCTCCGTGCTGAGTGTGAGCCTGCTTGGCATTATCTCTCTTTCTCTCTCTGCCCACCTCTGTCCCTCTCCCCTGCTCGCATTCTCTCTTTCTAAACAAACAAACAAACAAGACTGGGCAAGAGTGGCATAGCGTGTGGATCTATGAAGTTCACGTTGGCAAGTGACTTGGTCTCCTGCAGGGGGCAGTGCTGGGCGGGGCCCTGGGAGTCTGGAGCTCTTTGCTGCGAATTGGGGAAGGTTCTCAGGATTTTCCCCCTATTTCCCTCCGCACTCTCCCTCTTTTCGCTCCTCCATGGGAAATTTCACACGTACCTACAAGTAGAACCAAGAGAACACTGAACTCCCTGGGGCCTACCAGCCAGCTACGGAGAGCAGCCTTGTTTCATTCGTATCCATCCCCCCATCCTTCCTTCCACCACTGGATTACTTGACAGCAAATCTTAATGCTGTCATCCCAAATGGTAATTTTGTAGCTGTCATTTCATCACCTTCTACTTTTTAAAAATAAATCTTTTAGTGTTTATTTATTTTTGAAAGAGAGAAAGACAGAGCGCAAGCAGGGGAGGGGCAGAGAGAAAGGGAGACACAGAATCTGAAGCAGGCTCCAGGGCTCCGAGCTGTCGGCACAGAACCTGATGCAGGGCTCAAACCCACAAACCGTGAGATCATGACCTGAGCCGAAGTTGGATACTTAACCGACTGAGCCACCCAGGCACCCCTGTTTCATCTCCTTCTAAAACTGAATGCTGTTGTGGGAAAGAATGAGGCCAGCTTGATTTCTACCCCCTGTAAGTTCCCTTATCTGTTTGCTCGGCTGTGCAAGGGAGTCTATCTTTGTATTTGAAATTCAAATACTTTTCTAGGAGATGACTCAGTTTTGTCCAATTTGATCATATTTTTTCAGGATGCAGAGTTCCCTTCCAACATGTAGGAAGGAGACTTTTACATCAGGCAAAGTGTTTGTGAACTGTATCTTCTTTTAAACTTGTTTCAGTGTGGCGGTGCCTGGCTGGCTGTCAGTAGGGCATGCGCCTCTGGTCCTGGGGTCGTGGGTTTGCTCTCCAGGTGGGTGCAGAAATTACTGAAACACACACAAGCCATGTTTCGATTGTGAAATATAACACGCTGCAAAGTGAATGGAAAAAAAAAATTTAAGCTCAGTGAAACCATAAAGCAAATGTCCTTATAAGCACTGTTTGGGGCAAGAACACTGTCAGCACCCCCAGAAGCCCTCCTCGGGCCCCCTCCTTCTGCCCGATTACTACCCACACTTCACACTCATGGATTTACCATTCAAGAACGTACCCCCTAACCACTGCTGTTTGGGTTTGTCATTTGTGAACTTTATATGTACTGAACTTTACATGTGGAATAATAAAATGTTTTCTTAAAAATCTGGCTTATTTGTAGCACACTTGGGTGGCTCAGTTGGTTGAGCGTCTGACTTTGGCTCAGGTCATGATCTCACAGTTCATGGGTTTGAACTCCGTGTTGGGCTCTGTGCTGACCACTCGGAACCTGGAGCCTGCTTTGGGTTCTGTGTCTCTCTCTCCCTCTCTGCCCCTTCCCTGCTCATGCTCTGTATCTCTGTCTCAAAAATAAATAAAAATTTAAAAAATTTTAATTTGTATGTATATAAAAAGAAACAAGTGTGAGAATTTCCATAATAGCATCATCTGTAACGGTAAAAGAAAACTAGAAACTCCAGATGTTTAGCAACAGCAGAAAAGATGAATGCATCATGGTGTGTTCATATAATGGAATATCACAGAGCCATGGAAATGAATAACATTGTTTTTCACAACATTTATGAAACGCAGAAACATGGCTAATGAAATAAGCCAGACTTTTTAAAATGTTTATTTCTTTCTGAGAGAGAGAGAGAGAGAATGCGTGCGCACATGAGCACGGGAGGGGCAGAGAGAGGGAGACAGAGAATCCAAAGCAGGCTCTATGCTGTCAGTGCAGAGCCAGGTGTGGGGATGCAACGGCAGATATGGGCTCGAACTCAGGAATTGTGAGATCATGACCCGAGCCAAAGTCAGACGCTCAAATGACTGAGCCACCCACGCGCCCCTCTTTCCTGTGTTTCTATTAAGGTGTCTGTATTACTGATTTACAGAGTTTCTTTGGATATTCTGGTTACAGACCTTTTCTTGGTTAATTATATTGCAAATATTTACTTCTACTCTGTGGCTTGACTTTTTGTTCTCTTGATGGTGTCACCGGATTAACAGTTCTTAAAATAGTCTGCTTGTCAATATTTTACATTATGATTACACTTTCTTGTGTTCTGTTTAAAAAACCCTTCTCTACTGCAAAGACATGGAGACATTTTCTTTTATCATCTCCTAGAAGCTTTAGTGATTCGCTTCTTTCTTTTAAATTTCTTTTTAATGTTTTTTTATTTATTTTTGAAAGAGAGAGAGACAGAGCATGAGCGGGGGAGGGGTGGAAAGAGAGAAAGACACAGAATCCTAAGCAGGCTCCATGCTCCGAGCTGTCAGCACAGAGCCAGATGTGGGGCTCAAACATGCTGATCATGAGATCATGACCCAAACTGAAGTCAGACGCCCAGCCAACTGCGCCACCCAGGCACCCCTTCTTTTTCTTTTTTTAGTGTTTATTTTTGAGAGAGAGAGAGTGTGTGTGTGTGTGCGCAGGGGAGAGGCAGAGAGAGAGGGAGACACAGAATCCAAAGCAATCTCCAGGCTCTGAGCTGTCAGCACAGAGTCTGACACGGAACTCAAACTCACAAACTATGAGATCATGACCCGAGCCAAAGTCAGAGGCTTAACAGACTGAGCCACTCAGGTGCCCTGTATTGATTCGCCTCTTACATGCAGATCTAAATCCACCTGGACCTGACATGTGTGTAGGTGACGTAAGGGTTGTTTTAATATTTTCCATGTAGATACCCCATCGTCTGGGCAAGCTTTATTGAAAGTGAAATAACTGTTCCGCACTCTTCTCATTTACTACCTTTGCTGTAAACCAAATATCCATGTACACCAGAGCCTGTTCTGACTTCTGGACAAAATCAAGAGTTGGATGCTTACGTGACTGAGACACCCAGGCACCCCTGTTTTTGTTTTTTTAAGTAATCTCTATGCCCAATGTGGGGCTCGACCTGATGACCTCAAGACCAAGAGTTGCACATTCCACCGACTGAGCCAGCCGGGTGCCCTTAAATGTTTTTGAGATGCTTCCATGCTGTTGCATGTATAAGACAGCTGTTTTCATTGCTGAGTAATATTCCACTGCACGAAAATACCGCAATCTGCCTCTTCATTTTCCCATTGGTGGGCATTTGGTTTGTTTTCAGCTTGGGGCAGTTATGAGTAAATCTCTTGTGAATATTCTTGAACAAATGTATTTTGGGGCATATTTTCATTTCTTTTGGGTAAGCACCTAGGAGTGGAATTGTTGGGTTACAGGGTCATTGTATGTTTAATTTTACAAGAAAATGCCAAACTGTTCTCCAAAGTGATTGTGTCATTTCACATTCTCATTAGCAATGTATAAGAATTCTTAAAATTTTAATGTTTTATTTTATTTTTGAGAGAGAGAGAGAGAGAGAGAGACAGCAGGAGCAGGGGAGGGGCAGGGAGAGAGGGAGACACAGAATCTAAAAACAGGCTCCAGGCTCTGAGTTGGCAGCACAGAGCCCAACGCAGGGCTCAAACCCATGAACGGTGAGATCATGACCTGAGCTGAAGTCCGACGCCTAACCGACTGAACCATCCATGCACCCCAGCAATGTATAAGAGTTCTAATCGTGCCACATCTTTTACAATATTTGGGGTCATTAGTCTTTGTAATATGAGCTATTTTTGTGGATGTGAAGGCATATTTCAATGTAGTTTTGATTTGCATTTCTCTGAATAACCAATGATACTGAGCAAGTTTTCGTGTGCTTATTGGCCTCTAGAACAAGTTGGGAGAATTAACATCCAAATAATACATGAGTCTCTAATCCATGAGCATGGTACATCTCTCCACTTATTTAGGTATTTAAATTCTCTGAAAAAACGTTTTGTAGTTTCAAGTATGGAAAAGTCTTGCAAATATTTTGCAGTTTATTTTTAAGCATTTTATGTTTTTGATGCTATTATAACATGTTTTAACTTTTTCTTTTTTTGATGTTTATTTATTTTTGAGAGAGAGAAAAAGAGAGCAAATGGGGGAAGGTCAGAAAGAGAGAGGGAGACAGAATCCCAAGAAGGCTCCACACTGTCTGCACAGAGCCTGACATGGGGCTTGAACCCACAAACCTGAGCTGAATCCAAGAATCGATGCCTAACTGACTGAGCCACCAAGGTGCCCCACTAACGTTTTATTTGTTATTTCTTTGTTGGTAGTATGTGTGAATTGGCCTTTCACCTGTGATCTCCTAACCTCATTTTATTAATCCAAGTGGGTTTTTTTGTTGACATGTTTCTTAGGACTTTATATGTATACAATCATGTCATTTGTGAATTAAAGACCACTTTACTTCCTCATGGTTCTTGTTTGTTTGTTTGCCCAACACGGGGCTTAAACTCATGACCCTAAGATCAAGACTGATGTGCTCCATTGACTGAGCCAGCCAGGCACTCCTACCTGCTTATTTTCAATCTTTATGCTTTCTGTTTATTTTTCCTGACATACACTGTAGCTGGCATCTCCAGAGCACTACTGAATAGTAATTGTGAAAGCAGACATCCTTACTTTCTTCCTAATCTTTGGGGGAAGTTATTTGTTATTTCACCATTAATTATGATGTTAGTTGTAACGTTTTTTGTAGATGACTTTTGCCAGACTGAAGAAATTCCCTTCAACTCTGAATTCACCAAGGTTTTTCTTTTTAAATCATTAATGGGTTTTCAATTTTTTCAGGTGCTTCTTCCACATCTAATGAACTAATCTTGTGCCTTTTCTCCTTTATTCTGTGGTGATTGGTTGATATTTCTTTTTTTTTTTAAAGTTTTTTAAGGTTTATTTTTCAGAGAAAGACAAAGTGTGAGTGGGGGAGGGGCAGGGGGAGAGAGAGGCAAAGAATCTGAAGCAGGCTCCAGGGTCTGAGCTGTCAGCACAGAGCTAGATGCAGGGCTTGAACTCACAGACCACAAGATCATGACCTGAGCCAAAGTCAGATACTCAACTGACTGAGCCACCCAGGAGCCCCTGATTAGTTGATATTTCTAATTAATGCAACCTTGTATTTCTGGGATAACCTGCCTTAGTCAGAGATATCATCCTTTTTGTATATCGCTGGGTTTGATTTGCTAATATTTCCTCGAAAAATGTGGCATCTGTGTTCATGAGAAGTTAATGGTCTGTCACGACACTGTCCGATAGAACTTTCAGTGATGATGTAACAGATCTCTATCTGTGTAGTCCAATATGGCTGCTAGTGGGCACACGTGGCTACCGAACACTTGTGTGACTGGAGAACTGAATTTTACATTTTACTTGGTTATAGTTTACATAGCCACACGTGGCTAGCGGCTTCTATATTGGACCGTAGAGGTCTGTAATTTAGTAGCTTATGACCTCCTTGTCTTTTTAAATATTTGCACATTCTCTTCCCTTATTTTGATTTTCCTGTTCAAGGAAAATCATGCATCTTTCTGTCTATTCTCTACAGCGACAGTGTTCTCTCTAGTCCCTTGAAGAGCTTTAATTCAGCTTCATCCCGACTGCTGTCTTCATGTGTATCCTCTGTGAGGGTACTTCAGGGTCTTATCTGCTTCTGAGGCCTTTGGATTTCAGTATCATTGCAGCGATGAATTTCTTTTCCTTCTGCCTCTTTCCTGAGCTCTGACAGATTATGTTTTATCTCATCCTGTTTGCTCACAATTTCTTCCCCAACTGCTGTTATTTCTTGTTCTTATGCTTCATAGAGGCAATGGTTTATTTTTAATTTTAGAGTAAGATGTTTTCCACAAAGTTTTATCTATTCTGTTACAACATTTTTGTTAATGTTTGTTTATTTTTGAGAGAGAAAGACAGAGCATGAGTGGGGAAAGGGCAGAGAGAGAGGGGGAGACACAGAATCTGAAGTAGGCTCCAGGCTCTGAGCTGTCAGCACAGAGTCTGTTGTGGGGCTCGAACTCACGGACTGTGAGATCATGACCTGAGCCAAAGTCAGGCACTTAACCAACGGAGCCACACAGGTGCCCTTTGTTACAAGTTTTTCTAAACATATGCAACTAGTAAAAGAGCCCCCAAAATATAAATGAACAACAGAACAAGGAGAAGTGGACAATTAAAGAATGATAGTTGGACAATTCAATTCTCAACTTTCAAGAATCATACAGCAATCAGGCCAAAGAGCCACACAGATATAGAGGACTCAAACCACCCATAATCCAACAGACCTAGCGGACCTGTATAGGGTACTCCAACCAGCAGTAGCAGAATACACACAGATCACATTCTCCAGGACAGACCATATGCCAGACCATAAATCAAACTTCAATAAACCTAAAAGGATTGAAATCACGCAAAGCCTGCCCTGTGACCACAATGAAAGTTAGATTTCAATAATCGAATAACATTTGGGAAATTGACAAATACATGGAAATTAAATGTCACACTCCTAAAGAGTCAATGGGTCAAAGGAAAAATCACAAAAGAAAGGAAATCACTTTGAGGTGAATAAAATAGAAAACACAACATACCGGGGCCCCTAGGGGGTTCATCTGTTTTCAGCTCAGGTCATGATCTCACGGATTGTGGGTTTGAGCCCCGTGTCTGGCTCTGCACCGACATCTCAGAGGCTGGAGCTTGCTTCAATTCTGTGTCTCCCCCTCTCTCTGCCCCTCCCCCACTCATGCTCTGTCTCTCTCAAAAATAAATAAACACTAAAAAATTTTTTTAAAAAGAAATTACAACATGAATATAACTGAAATGTATGGGATATTATGGGATATAGCAAAAATAGCACTTAGAGGAAAATTTTTAGCTCTTTGTTTTGTATTATTATTTTAAAATGTTTATTTTTGAGAGAGAGAGAGAGAGAATGACGCGGAAGGGGCAGAGAGAGGGAGAGAGAGAGAGAATCACAAGCAGGCTCCGTGCTGTCAGTATAGAGCCCATGAACCATGAGATCATGACCTGAGCTGAAATCAAGAGTCGGACGCTTGACCAACTGAGCCACCCAGGTGCCCCTTTGTGTTTTGTATTCTTTTATGAGATAGTCAGTCAGGTATGACCATGAGGGGAGACATAGGAGAGGCTCCCGAAAATAGTATATTACAGTCACAGGTCCCAGAGACAGGAAGCAGTAGTGCTTCCTGTAGTGCCACATGAAAAAGACACCAGTGTGGTCAGGAGGCAGTGCGGTCAGAAGACAGGAGTGAGGGGAAAGCATTAGGCTAGAGCCTCTATTGGGATTTCCATTGGTAAATCAAGGCAGGACTCGGTGAACAGGTGAAGAATTATTTCAGTGGGTTTTGGGCCTTGGAATGGTGTCTAGTTGTGTGATACTGGCCCTGGGATGATTAAGTCGGAGGAATATTGTCTCCTGAGTATATGGGCCAGATAGAAGAGGTATGGCTCTGGGTTAGTTAGTTTGCATATCAAAGTTATGCCCAAGAATTGACGAGCCCAGAGAGGGGCAGTCTCTCCCAACCAGAAAGGCTAAAAACAATTTTTTAAAATATTGATTTATTTTTGAGACAGAGCACGAGTGGGGGAGGGGCAGAGAGAGGGAGGGAGACACAGAATCCAAAGCAGGCTCCAGGCTCTGAGCTGTCAGCAAAGAGCCCGAAGCGGGGCTTGAACCCACGAACCGTGAGATCATGACCTGAGCCAAAGTCAGACACTCAACCAACTGAGCCACCCAGGTGCCCCCAAAAAGGTTTACTAAAGAATCAAAACATCAGAAGATACAGAAAGTTTTAAATATTTATAATACACTGCGAATGCCTATATAAAAAGCAATCTCTATTTGCAGAAGGCATGATCTTATATATAAAAAATCCTATGGAATCCACTGAAATAGCATTACAATAAACATGTACATCAAGGTTAGAGGATACAATACCAAAACAGAAAAATCAGTTGTATTTCTACACACTAGCAGTGAACAGTCCACAAGTGAACTTAAGAAAACAAATCCATTTATAACCGCACAAAAATAGTAATTACTTAGAAAAAAACTTAACAAAAGAAGCACAAGACTTTTCAGTCCAATGCTCAACCAACTGAACCACCCAGGCGCCCTGCCCACTCTTAAATTAGGTTATTTACCCCAGCACCTGGCTGGCTCAGTCAGTAGAACATGCAACTCTTGATCTCAGAGTGCTGAGTTCACTGAAGACTCAAAAATGCTGAAAACCACAAAACATTACTGAAATAAATGAAAGAAGCTCTAAACAAATGAAAAGACATTCTATGTTCATGGATTGTTAATATTCTGATGGTGGTACTCCTCACACTGACTTCCAGATTCAGTGTAATCCCTACCAAAATCCCATCTAGCTTGTTTGTAGAAATTAACGAGCGGATTCTGGTGTTCATTTGGAAATTTAAGGACCAAAACACCTCGAAAAAGAACAAACCTGAGAGAGCCCACACTTGGTGATTTCAAAAGTTATTACAAAACTGTACTTATTAAGACAACCTGGGGGGGCACCTGGCTGGCTCAGTCAGTAGAGCATGTGACTCTTGATCTCAGGGTTGTAAGTTTGAGCCCCATGGTGGGTGTAAAGATTACTTAAAATTTCTTTTAAAAATCTGAAAAAAAAAAAAAAGACAACATGGGACTGGCATAAGGATAGACAGATATATCGATGAACTAAATTAAAGAGTCCATAAATAAACTGGTACATTTGTGGTCAGTTGACTTTTTGACAAAGATGCTAAAACAAATGTGCTAAGGATGGGGAACAATTGTTGTAATACATGTGGGAAGAATAGTCTCTTCAGCAAATGGCACTAGGACAACTCTATATCCACCTGTGAAAGAATGAAGCGGGACCCCAACCTCACTCCATACACAAACATCGAGAGCTGAAACTATGAAAGACTTTGATGGAAACAAAGGACAACTTCTTTTCGGGCAAAGGTTGTTGTGAAATGACACTCAAAGCACACAACAAAATACAAATAGAGGAACTGGACTTTACCAAAATTTAACAGCTTTGTTCGCCGAAGGACAACAATGAAATAAAAGCACTCTTAGAAACATCTTTTACACAT
The DNA here is from genome assembly GCA_004023845.1 of Helogale parvula. Lineage (NCBI taxonomy): Eukaryota > Metazoa > Chordata > Mammalia > Carnivora > Herpestidae > Helogale > Helogale parvula. The sequence continues at coordinate 35,728 of PJEM01004142.1, forward strand.
GTGCATGTAGTTATGACAGTGTGATTGGAAAAAGTAAGTGAGGGGCGCCTGGGTGGCTCAGCTGGTTGAGCATCCGACCTCAGCTCAGGTCATGATCTCACGGTTCGTGGGTTTGAGCCCCGCGTTGGGCTTTGTGCTGACAGCTCAGAGCCTGGAGCCTGCTTCGGATTCTGTGTCTCTTTCTCTCTGCCCCTCCCCTGCTCACGCTTTGTCTCTCTGTCTTTCAAAAATAAATAAGTGAAAAAAAATTTAAAAAGGAAAAAGAAAAAAGAAAGTTAAAAGACACCTACAGAATGAAAGAAAATATTTATAAATCTTATATCTGATAAGAGACTAGTATACAGAATACAAGAACTCTTACAATTCAACAATGAAAAGGTAAAGAACCTAATTTATTTACGTATGTAATTTCTAAGTAAGCTCTGTGCACAATGTGGGGCTTGAACTCAGCACCCTGAGATCAAGAGCTGCATGTTCTACTGACAGAGCCAGCCAGGTGCTCTGGTAAATAACCTAATTTAAGAGTGGGTAGGGTACCTGGGTGGTTCAGTCGGTTGAGCATTGAACTCTTGATTTTGGCTCAGGTCATGATTCCAGGGTCATAGGATTGAAGCCTGAGTTGGGCTCCAAGCTCAGATTAAGATTCTTTCTCTCCCTCTACCCTTCTCCCCACCCCCTCTCTCTCAAAAAAAAAAAAAAAAAGTGGGCAAAGACTCTGGAGAACAGTAGAGAGGTTCCTCAAAAAGTTAAAAATAAAACTATCCTACGATCCAGCAACTGCACTACCAGGTATTTACCCAAAAGATACAAAAATTCAGAATCAAAGAGGTACATGTGCCCAGTGTTTATAGCAGCATTATCAACAATAGCTAAACTATGGAGCCCACGTGTCCATCGGCTGATGAATGGATAAAGAAGATGTGATACACACACACAACACCACACACACACACACACACACACACACACACACACTGGAATATTACTCAGCCATCAAAAATGAAATATTGGGGCAGCTGGGTGGCTCAGTTGGTTGGGTGTCTGACTCTTGATTTCAGCTCAGGTTCAAGCCCCACATTGGGCTCTGTGTGGATGGTGTGGAGTCTGCTTGGGATTCTCTCTCTCTCTTCTCTGCTTCTCTCCTGCTCATTCTTTCTCTCCCAAAATAAATAAATAAACTAAAAAAAAATGAAATCTTGCATTTGCAACAATGTGTATAGAGCCAGAGTGTATGATGCTAAGTGAAATAAGTTAGAGAAAGACAAATACCATAAGATCTCACTCATATGTGGAATTTAAGAAAACAGATGAACATATGGGAAGGGGGAAAAGGAAAAAAGGAGAGAGGGAAACAAGCCATGAGAGACTCTTAAAGACAGAGAACAAACTGAGGGTTGACGGAGGGAGGTGGGTGGGGGGTGGGCTAGGTGGGTGACAGGTACTAAGGAGGCACCCACCTGTTGTGATGAGCGCTGGGTGTTGTATGGAAGTGATGAATCACCGAATTCTGCTCCTGAAACCAATATTGCCCGGTATATTCACTCACTAAAGTTTAAATAACAAAATAAATAAGAGTGGACAAAGAGTCTGAGTAGATATTTCTCTAAAGCAGCTATGCATGCTGCCAATAAGCTCATGAAAAGATGCTCAACATCATGAGTCATCAGGGAACAACAAATGAAGCCCAGGATAAGATACCACTTCATACCTACTAGGATGGCGACAATCAAAAAAGGCGTGGGCCGCCTGCCTGGCTTAGTTGGTTACGCATCTGACTCTTGATTTCCGCTCAGGTCATGATTGTGGAATCGAGTCCAGCATCAGTTTCCATGTTGAGCACGGAGCCTGCTTGGGATTCTCTCTCTCTGTCTCTCTCTCTCAAAAAAAAAAAAACTTTAAAAAAGGCACCTAAGAACAAGTGTGATAAAGAAAGGATGTGGAGAAATTAGGATCCTTATACACTGAAGATGAAAATCTAAAATGGTGCAGCTGCGGGGCGCCTGGGTGGCTCAGTCGGTTGAGCATCCAGCTTCGACTCAGGTCATGATCTCACGGTTTGTGGGTTCGAGCCCCATGTCAGGCTCTGTGCTGACAGCTAGCTCAGAGCCTGGAGCCTGCTTCAGTTTTTGTGTCTCCCTCTCTCTCTGACTCTCCCCTGCTCACGCTGTCTCTCTCTGTATCTCAAAAATAAATTAAAAACTTTAAAAAAATTTTTTAAATAAAATAAAATGGTGCAGCTGCTTTGGAAAAGTTTGGCAGTTCCTTCAAAAGTTAGACACAGGGTTGCCATTTGATCCAGCAGTTCCACTCCCAGAAAACTGAAGACAAGTGTCAAACAGACATGAACACACATGTTCATAACAGCACTATTTATGTTAGGTTTGTGAACCCATATGTCTGTCAGTGGACGAATGGATAACCAAATGTGGTACGCCCATACAAGAGAATATTATTTGGTCCTAAAGAGGAATGAAGTACCTACACATGTAACCGTGTGGATGAACCTTGAAAACATTAAGGTGAGTGGAAGACACCTGTTCCCCCAAACCACATCTTTTACGATCTATTGATCACATGAAGTCTTCCGAATAGATAAATCTAGAGAGACAGAATATATATTTTTTGTTGCCAAGGACTAGGGAGGACGGTGCTGGGAAAGTGAGGGAGTGGCCACTCATAGATAAGGGGTTTCTCTAGGGGAGCATGAGAATTCGAATCTTGTAATGGTGGCACAACCCTGTAAATATAGTGAAAACCACTGAATTGGACACCTTAAATGGATGAGTTGTATGGCTGTATAAATGAATTGTATTCCACTAGAGCAGTTACAAGTTGTGCAAATCGGGGCGCTAGGCGGCTTGGTCCGTTAAGCATCCAACTCTTGATTTTGGCTCAGGTCATGATCTGACGGTTCATGGGATCGAGCCCTGGTGTCAGCTCTGCTCTAATATTGAGGAGCCTGCTTGGGATTCTCTCTCTCCCTCTCTCCCTGCCCCTCCCCAACTTGTGCATGCTCTGTCTCTATTTCTCTCTCTCTCTCAAAACTAGATAAATAAACTTTAAAAAATTGCACAAATCATCTAGAAATGTTAAAGTACCGGTGTGATTTACTAAGGCTGTGGGTGGAGACAGTTTGAGCAGTGAGGGGATTACACACAGTTCTTTCCTCCAGAAGTTTACATGCCCAGAGGCACATGAAACAAACACAATACGGTCAGTACAAAGGAGGTGAAGTAAGTTACCCTCCAAACTTGAGGGAAGACGCCCAAGAGTAAAGAGTGATTCTTGAAGAACCAACACTGAGGATGAGGGTAGTTACTATAAACATTTTAGGAGGCATCTGCCCGAGGAAATTTGCAAACATCCCACTGAACAGGTCACAGGCGTGTCCTTAGGAACGCTATGTTTAACCAAAATTGAAATGCAATCAATTCTACTGAGATTTAGCTAAAGAGTAGCTGTGTTTAAAGATGGGGTTTTAGGGGCGCCTGGGTGGCTCAGTCGGTTGAGCACCCGACTTCAGCTCAGGTTACGATCTCACAGTTTGTGGGTTCAAGCCCCACATCAGACTCTGTCCTGACCGCTAGCTCAGAGCCTGGAGCCTGCTTCAGATTCTGTGTCTCTTTCTCCCTGCCCCTCTCCTGTTCGTGCTCTGTCTCTCAAAAATAAATTTTTAAAAAAATGTAAAAAAAAAAAAAGGTGGGGTCTTAGGGGCACCTGGGTGGCTCAGGTGGTTGAGCATCTGAGTCTTCAGCTCGGGCCATGATCTCACGGTTCGTGGGATCAAGCCCTGAGTTGGGCTCTGCATTGAGCGTGGAGGCTGCTTAAGATTCTCTTGCTCTCTCCCTCAGCCCCTCTCCTTAGCTCTCTCTCTAAAAATACACTTTATAAAAAATGTTTAAGAAGGGGTCTGATTTATACTCAGGAAAGCAGGGCCAGACAATAGGGCCATGTTAGTGTCTCTGGCAGGTCTGTCCCTGCAGTGAGAAGGTGATGCGCCCTGTCTGGGCCTGAAGACCTTTGTCACTGGGGGTCCATCTGGCTCAAGCAACCTTCCAAGAATCGTTACTCTCCCTGGGGACTCTCCTTTAAGGAATTTGTTAACTGTTTACTATAAATTACTCTTTTGGTGTCTCATTGACCCATTTGAAGCCATTCCCAAGTCCTGGACTCAAAGTTGAGACTCAGAGCATGGATCGCAGTAAACACAGCAAGGGTGTCGTCTGAGAAGCCCCGCGCCTCTACACGAACGGTAGCTGCGTTCCTTTTCTCTCTCTTGTGTCTAAAGGTTGATTTTTGAGAGAGAGAGTGTGAGTTGGGGAGAGACAGAAAGAGAGGGAGACAGAGGATCCAAAGCAGGCTCTGCGCTGACAGCAGTGAGAAGAGGTGGGGCTTGAACCCCCAAAATGCAAGACCGTGATCTGAGCTGACGTCGGACGCTCAACCAGCTGAGCCACCTAGGCGCCCCTGTACTTGGTTCTCTTTATTAGAGCTCAAAGAAAGACTCTAGGCTAAATTGGGGCACCTGCGTGGCTCAGTCGGTTAAGCGGCTGACTTCAGCTCAGGTCATGATCTCGCAGTTCGTTGGTTTGAGCCCCGTGTCAGGCTCTGTGCTGACAGTTCAGAGCTCGGAGCTGCTTCAGATTCTGTGTGTCCCTCTCTCTCTGCCCCTCCCCCACTCATGCTCTGTCTCTCTCTCTCTCTCTCTCTCAAAATAAATAAATGTTAAAAAAATTAAAAATAAAAGACTCTAGGCTAAATGCCAAAAAAGAGACAAAGCGTACCAGCAGTTCAGATATCTGTGTTCATACTGTACTAAGAGTGACCGTCAAAAGCTGGGCCAAGGAGTTTGAAATTGATCTTATAGATGACCAGGAGCAATTGTGAGAGAGAGAGAGAGAGAGTGCACAAGCAGGGGAGGGACAGAGAAAATGAGAGATTGAGAATCCAGGCAGGCTCAGTGCTGGCAGCACAGAGCCAGACACGGGGCTCAAACCCACGACTGTGAGATCATGACTTGAGCCGAAATCAAGAGCCAGATGCTTAAAGGGGAATCATGTTTTATTTTTATTTTTTATTTTATTTATTTAGAGAGAGAGAGAAAGAGAGAGTGGGGAAGGGGCAGAGAGAGAGAGGGAGAGAGAGAATCCCAAGCAGGCTGCCAGCATTAAGCCCAACTCAGGACTCAATCCCACAAACCATGAGGTCATGACCTGACCTGAAATCAAGAGCCGGATGCATAACTGACTGAGCCCCCCAGGCACCCCTAAGTCACTGAATCTCAAAGGTCCATCCTCTTTTCCAGGATGATGTTTAACCAGAAAGAGGCTGAGACCAACAGAGGAAAAGAATAGAATTAGAATATAAAGTTCTAGAAAAGAATCACAAGGGAGTCAATGGTTTAAGCAGAAACAGCTTATTACCTTGCAGACTCTTGGCTGCGTCATTTTTTAAGACATCGGAGGAAGCATTAAGATATATTTTTATGAGCAAAACCATTGCAATTTGCCTTCAGTGGGACTGCGCAGCAACGGGGAGCAGAAGCAGACCCGCTCATTTCTCCGTTCCTCTGTGTCCTATTCTTGGGGAACACGAACTGTAATTAACACAGGAATGATACTTACTGCAAACAAGCTCTCCTCCTGATGCCTCCGGAAGAAACTTCCTCTGACTTCTCCAGGGAGGTGGAGTTTTTAGAAGGTGTTCTTTGTAGCTGGAGGGAAAGGGGAATGAAGATGGATGATTCAGGCGCGCCCAGCAAGCTGTCTGTAAACGGCCCTGAGCGCCACACTCATTAACAACTTGTGCCCACACCTTCCTTTCCACCAATCTGGGCAGCAGCTGCGGTGAGAATTCCACCGCCGCCCCCCCCTTCCCCAGCATTTGGTCCTCTCTCCACCCCCGATAGGAGTCTAACCGTGTGCCTACACATGTTCAGTGGTCATGTCTCAAAGCTGCCACAATCTGGCCTCAGATCCTGGTGGGAAGAGAAGGTCCGGCCCCGATCCTTCCTCCCACCCCCTAGAGGCAGCTCCGGTGCAATTCTCCACTTCATCAGCCTGGTTCATCAGAGTTTAGGATTCCCTGCTCTGATGAGCTAATGTGGCATAGAGTCAGAACACCAGGGAATGCACACGCCCAAGTTTGGGTAAACAAGATTAGGCTGATAAGATTAAGTAAAGCAGGGCAAAGGCTCCAGTACAGGACAGAGGTATAGGAATAGAGAACCTCAGGGCAAAAACATCCAAGATGACGTAAACAAGATTAGGTATTCCGGTGGAAATGCCCTCCAACTTAGTACAATAGCAAAAAGCTCTTTCACAGGAAGGAAGGACCAAATTAGGTACACAGGTAAATAGGGCTATAGACTGCCATTGGGTGAAGTTGCCCGGAGCAGAGCATATTAGGAAAAGAAAGGTGCCTTGTTGACCCTGAGGTAGCATGCTCTGTCTTTCTTGTCCCCTAGACCAGTTTAGGTAAGCAGAGGTGGTGCCTCACATCTGCTGTAAACAACCTTCCGTCCTACACCAGGATTTTGTTTTGTATTAACCCAAACGCCTAACCCTGCATATCTTCAAAACCCCCTTTCCTCATGCCCACGTGTTAATGTTCAAGATTTCATTGTCTCTTTGTGCATGCCATCACCATGTTTGTAAGCCTTGTGATCCTAATAAGAATGAGCAAGGACCCTTCCTTGGAGCTCTTGTCTCCTCCTGGACATTAGCCTTTCGCATTTTTAATCCTGCGTCCCACTTTCTTGCTGGGCAGGAGAGAACTCCAGACCCAGAGTCTTCGACACTCACACAACGCCATCCAGAGGCAGAGAGACTGTCTCTTCTATTAGCTGTCATAGAGAAGCTTCTTTCCCCAAAGCCGAGACAAAGCATCTCACAAGTTGCTTGCCCAAATTAGATGACTGCCCTTCATCTGAGTCCCTCTTTGTGGCCGGGTCAATAGCATCTACAAATTAGCTCGGACTGATCACAGCCTATCCCTGGAGCCAATGGTGGGGTCAACTCAACTCAAACCACAAGACTGAGAGTAGTGGGTGGACCCCTAAAAGACCCTGGATGTTGTGAAAGGCGGAAGGGAAGAGGGTGTTGAGAGACTGATACACAAATTGTGCACTATTCCTTTTTTAATGTTTCTTTATTTTTGGAAGAGAAAGAGAGTAAGTGCCAAGGAGGGGCAGAGAATGAGGGAAAGAATCCCAACAGGTTCTGAGCTGCCAGCACAGAGCCCGACGTGGTGCTCGAGTCTACAAACTGTGAGCTCATGACCTGAGCTGTAATCAAGTCAGACACTTAACCGACTGAGCCACCCAGGTGCCCCTGGGCTATGCCTTTTCCACTGAAGGTCAGAGGGTCTCCACGCAAGCTGTCTGATTTCCCAGTCCCTGAGCCCCTGGGGTGGGACACACTTTGGGCCTCCCTAAAGCATTTTAGAGAAACTGTCTGCGTTACCCACTTGCTTAAGACTCAGGATTCAGCTTGTAAAAGTCTCACTGGGTCTGCTTTTCATGAAGAAATTTCAAATTACAATGAAGGGCAAGCCACAGTCAGAGAGAAGGGCTTCTTCTTCTTTTTTTTTTTTTTTCCTCTTTGGGAAAGACCCTATGCAGGAGGAGAAGGTGTGAAAGGGAAAGCCAAAGTCAGGGTCTGTCAAAGAGAGGACAATGCTAACAGAGGACCCTGACAGAAATTTCCCGACTGTAATGAGTTAGGGTCCAAGCTTTGGGTAAAAGCACAGACAGAGGAACCTGGGTGGCTCAGTCGGTTAAGCAACTGACTCTTGATTTTGGCTCAGGTCATGATCTCATGGTTTGTGAGTTTCAGCCCTGTGTCGGGCTCTGCATTGTCAGTATGGAGACTGCTAGGGATTCTCTCTCTTCTCTCTCTGCCCTCCCGGCTCTCATGCACATGTGTGTGCTCTCTTTCTCAAAATAAGTAAATAAACTTTATTTTTTAATCGTTTTATTTATTTTTGAGAGAAAGAGAGAGTGAGCAAGGGAGGGTCAGAGAGAGAGGGAGACACAGAATCTGATGCAGGCTCCAGGCTCTGAGCTGTCAGCACAGAGCCCGACGTAGGGCTCGAACACAAACCACAAGATCATGACCTGAGCAGAAGTCAGACGCTTAACCAATTGAGCCACCCAGGTGCCCCTAAATAAACTTTAATAAAAAAAAAAAAAAAGAAGAAGAAGAAGAAGAAGAAGGAAAAATGTAGAAACTGGGTTGGGGTTGGATCCCAGCACCCCATCTCTCACTAGCGGTAGGACCTCATCCTCTCTCAACCTGATTCCACATCTGCAAAGTGAGGGGTTTCCTGGTGCCCAGTCAGTGAAGTGTGGTAGTTACTGCTATTACTCACGAGAACGTACAAAAAAATCCCCTATAAGTAGAGGTCCGGGTTCAGGCCTAAAAGCCAGAAAGAGCTCATGCTCTGATCTCTGAATTTCCCTAGCCATCTGAACCAAACGTAGCAATGTCTTCCCTCTTGTGCGTGGCTCATCCAAGTTGTGTGAGTCACTCAAGAGCATTAGAGGACTGTGCTGGCTCTGAGCTGTTCTGGATGAGAAGAGTCTACAGACTTTAATTCTCTACAGCTTCGGGGCACTTGACTGGCTCAGTCGGAAGAGCATGCAACTCTTGATCTTGAGGTTGTGAGTTCGAGCCCCATGGGTGTAGAGATTGTGTAAATAAATAAATAAACTTAAAAAAAGTTCCCCACAGCTGCAATAGTGCCTTGACTAGCAGAAGCTGCGCTTGGAAGCAAGAAAATACATCTTAAAAAATGCTCTCTCGTTTTTCAGTAAGAGTAAATACCCCTGCGTCCCAGGATATATCAAAAGTAATTATTTTTTATTGTTTATTTATTTTTTTATATTTTTAATTTTTAAAAATAGTTTATTGTCCAATTGGTTTCCATATAACACCCAGTGCACTTCCCCACATGCCTTCCTCCATGACCACCACCTCCCTTTCCCCTCCACCTCCCCCTTCACCCCTCAGTTCATTTTCAGTATTTTATTTTTGAGAGGGAGAGAGACATAATGCAAACAGGGGAGGAGCAGAGAGAGAGGGAGACATAGAATCCAAAGTAGGCTCCAGGCTCTGAGCTGTCAGCACAGAGCCCAGCTCGGATCACAAACCGCAGGATTATGACCTGAGCTGAAGTTGGACGCTTAATCGACTTAGCCACCCAGGCGCCCCTGTCAAAAGTAATTAAACTGAGCACGTACTATCTGTGGTAGGTACTTCATAGCTACAGCATGCTATTTAACTTCCGGATGAGGAGACGGAAGCTTGGAAAGGGAAGGAAGCCACACAGCTAGTGGACGGTGAGGCGGGGGCTCTACACTACTCAGCCCTACTGACGTTTTGGGCCAGATGACTCTTCACTGTGGGGGCCGCCCTGTGCGTGGCAGGGCGTTGAGCAGCCTCCCTGGCGTATTCCCACTAGATGCCAGTTGCAACAACAAAAATGTCTTCAGATTTTGTCAAATGTTCCTCCGGAAACAAATTCACCCCAGGTTGAGAAACGCTGTAAGGCGAACCGCCGTCACCAGTGAGTTACACAAGCACTTTCACGGGGGCTGATTCAGAGGAGTGCTTTGGGCCAAGGTCAGTGCTGGGAGATCTGTGGTAGGTGAAGGATTGGTTAAAGTTCGAGACCCTCATGGAAATCATTTCTCTCAGCAATTCACCTTCTTTACTCCACCTACTTACTGAAGTGCCTTTACTAATTACCAAGGATAAGTAATTACCACATGCCATCTTACATCTGTGTCAGAAGGTTAGCTGGAGTTGTAATGGCCTCTGGAAGTCTCTGGAATGACAACTCATAAAAATTGTGGGCTCTCAGGAAGAAGTAGAAAATTTGAGCAGACTGATTATCAGCAAAGAAATTGAATCAGAAATCAGAACACTCCCTACAAACAAAAGGCCAGGACCAGGTGAGTTCGGCCAAACATTTAAAGAAGAGTTCATACCTATTCTTCTCAAACTCTTCCAAAAATCAGAAAAGGAAGGAAAACTTCCAAATTCATTCTATAAGACCAGAATCACCCTGATACCAACACCAGAAAAGGACACCACACACACAAAAAAGAGAACTATACACTAGTATCCCAGATGGACCTGGATGCAAACATTCTCAATAAAATGTTAGTAAACTGAATCCAGTAATGCATTAAAGAAATCATTTGCGGGGCGCCTGGGTGGCTCAGTCGGTTGGGCCTCCGACTTCGGCTCAGGTCAGATCTCACGTTAGTGGGTTCGAGACCCGCGTCGGGCTCTGTGCTGGCAGCTAGCTCAGAGCCTGGAGCCTGCTTCCAGTTCTGTGTCTCCTTCTCTCTCTGCCCCTCCCCCTCTATGCTCTGTCTTTCTCTGTATCAAAAATAAATAAAACATTAAAAAAAAAAAAAGAAATCATTCGCGGGGCGCCTGAGTGGCTCAGCAGGTTAAGCATCAGACTTCAGCTCAGGTCATGATCTAGCGGTTTGTGAGTTCGGGGGCCTGCCTTGGGCTCTGCGCTGACAGCTTGGAGCCTGGAGCCTGCTTTGGATTCTGCGTCTCCCTCCCTCTCTGCCCTCAAATCAAGTAGGATTTATTCCTAGGCTACAAGGGAAGTTTAATATTCCAAATCAATCAATGTGATACACCACATTAATAAAAGAAAGGTTGGAATCATATGATCAGGGATGCCTGGGTGGCTCAGTTGGTTAAGCGGCTGACTTCTGCTCAGGTCATGATCTTGCAGTTTGTGGGCTTGAGCTCCGCGTCAGGCTCTGTGCTGACAGCTCAGAGACTGAAGCCTGATTCAGATTCTTATCTCCCTCTTTCTGCCCCTCCCCTACTCCTGCTCTCTCTCTCAAAATTAAATAAACATTAAAAAAAATCATATAATCATTTCAACAGACAGAGAAAAAGCATTTGACAAAGCACAGCATCCATTCATGATAAAAATACTTAACAAAGTAGGTTTAGAGGAAGCATACATAGTAAAAGCCTTATATGAAAAACTCACAGCTAATATCATCCTCAATGGGAAAAATCCCCTAAGGTCAGGAGCAAGACAAGTATGCCCACTGTCACCACTGTTATTTAACACGGCATTGGAAGTCCTAGCCTCAGCAAATCAGACAACAAAAAGAAATAAAAGGCATTCCAATTGGTAGTAAGAAGTAAAACTTGTTACTATACGTAGATGACATGATACTATATACAGAAAGCCCAAAAAACTCCACCAAAAACCCAATAAACAAATTCGGTAAAGTTGCAGGATACAAAATGAATGTACAGAAATCTGTTGTATTTCTATACGCTACAAATGAAGCAGCAGACACAGAAATTAAGAAAACAACCCCATTTATAAGTGCACCAAAAGTAATGAGATACCTAGGAATAAATCTAACCAAAGAGGTGAAAGACCGTACTCTGAAAACTGTCGGATACTGATTACAGAAACTGAAGATGACACACAGAAAGGGAAAGATACTCCATGCTCATGGATTGGAAGAACAAGTATTGTTAGAATATCCATACTGCCCAAAGCAATCTACACACTTAAAGCAATCCCTATCAGAACACCAATAGCATTTGGTGCTATTTGTATGGAAATTTGTATGGAAACACAAAAGACCCTGAAGAGCCAAAGCAATATTGAAAATGAAAACCAAAGCTGGAAGCATCGCAATTCTGGACTTCAAGTTATATAACCAAGCTATAATCATCAAAACAGTAGGGTGCAGGGGCACCTGGGTGACTCAGTTGGTTAAGCATCCCGCGTCCAGCTTCAGCTCAGGTCATGATCTCATGGTTTGTGGGTTCGAGCCCCTCGTTGGGCTCTGTGCTGACAGCTAGCTCAGAGCCTGGAGCTTGCTTCGAATTCTGTGTCTTCCTCTCTCTCTGACCCTCCCCCTGCTCACGCTGTCTCTGTCTCTCAAAAATAAATAACTTTTAAAAAATTTTTAAAAAACCAGTAGAGTGTAGCCACTCTGGAAAACAGGAGGGCAGTTCCTCAAAAATTTAAAAATAGACCTCCCTACAATCCAGCAATTGCACTACAAGGTATTTACCCAAAGTATACAAAAATGCAGATTCAAAGGGGCACATGCACCCTGAGGTTTATAGCAGCATTATCAACAATAGCCAAACTATGGAAAGAGCCCAAATGTCCATCATGTCCATTGACTGATGATGAATGGATAAAGAAGATGTGGTAGATATATACAATGGAATGTTTTCAGCCATAAAAAAGAACAAAACCTTGCCATTTGCAACAACGTGGATAGACCTAGAGAGTATATGCTAAGGGATAAAATATAATATGATTTCACTTGTATGTGGAATTTAAGACACAAAACAGATGAGCAAAGGGGGGAAAACAGAGAGAGAGAGAGAAAAACAAACCAAGATAACAGAGTCTTCACTCTAGAGAACTGATGGTTATCAGAAGGGAAGTGAGTGGAGGAAATGGGAGAAATAGGTGATGGGGATTAAAAATTTTTTTTAATGTTTTTTTTTTTTGAGAGAGAGAGAGAGAGAGAGGGACAGCATGAGCAGAGGAAGGTCAGAGGGAGACACAGAATCTGAAGACAGGCTCCAGGCTCTGAGCTAGCTGTCAGCACAGAACCTGACACGGGGCTCGAACCCACGAACCATGAGATCATGACCTGAGCCGAAGTCAAACCCTGAGCCACCCAGGTGCCCCTATTTTTTATTTTAGAGAGAGAGAGTGAGGGAGCGGGGCAGAGGGAGAATCTCAAGCAGGCTCCGCACTGAGCGTGCTTTGGGGCTTGATCCCATGACCTTGGGATCATGACCTGAGCCGAAATTGCTAGTTGGATACTCAACCAAGTGAGCCACCCAGGTGCCCCTCTTCGAGAACGTTCTAAAAACAGTCTGTGCCCTGAAGCTCTTTTAGCTGTAACTTGCTACTGTCACACTGGAGCCCTGTTGATTTAGTGGCAAAGGGTTTGGGGAAGGGGAAGCATTTTATAATTTTGTGATGAAATCTCAGTATTCTGGCGAGTCTGTGTCCTGGGCCGGGACATTCACAGGTGTCTCAGCTTTGTCCCCTCTTCCTTGGGTGAGGCCGAAAAGCTCGGAGGAACCGAAGTCGTAACTGTCTCAGCCCCACTCTTCTGTGAGAAACAAGGCTCCGGAGAGCAGGCTTCTATCCGGGAGACCACTCTGGGTATATTTAAGGTTTTTAAAAAATGTCTATTTATTTTTTGAGAGAGAGAGAGAGAAGGAGTAGGGGAGGGGCAGAGAGAGGGAGACACAGAATCTGAAGCAGGCTCCAGGCTCCGAGCTGTCAGCACAGAGTTTGATTCAGGGCTCGAACTCTTGAACTGTGAGATCATGACCTGAGCTGAAGTTGGGCGCCCAACTGACTGAGCCACCCAGGTGCCCTGAGATATATTTTTAAATAGCTACTTTCCCCTTTCTTCTGCTAGAGACGGAGGGGACTTTCTTCTGCTCTTGGCCACACTCCTCAGCCTCCATCAACTTGTCAAAGTTACAACAGAAGTATTCCTGTCTGCGGCCCCAGCAGCTTGGCCTTCGGTTAGGGGACCTCAACTTTCTTTGTCGGTCTCTCCAGACTCGGAGGGGGGCAGTTCGCCCCCAGCGTCACGTCTCTGCTGGGTTCCAGAAACGTGGTTGCCTACTGGTGTGCTGTTGGTTCCTGTTGTGAAGGTGGGGGTGGCGGACCTCCCCAAACCCTTTACAGGCGAAGCTGAAAGTGAAGTTGCTTTTCCTTTGGTTTGTCCTTTAAAAAATGCCCTGGAGCCATGAGGGCAGAGAGGGCGAGCCCGTGGTCCTCCACTTCCCTCTTGGGAAAGAGTGTGCCGGGAGGCAGGCCCTCCATGAAGGGAGGCTCAGTCTGCCTTCATCACCTCTTTCTTTTATAGATTAATTTTTAAAAAAGTTTCTTGAGAGCGAGAGAGAGAGAGGATAGAGAGAACCCAAGCAGGTTCTGCACCATCAGTGCAGAGCCCGACGCAAATTCATGAAACATGATGACCTGAGCTGAAATCAAGAGTTGGACACTTAACCAACTGAGCCCCCAGCCGCGCCAGGATTCATCACTTGTTTAGCCGAAGATCTCCGCCCAGACTCCATCCTCCGAGCCCCTGCACCAGCCCCCAGGGAGCCTTCTGTAACGCAGACCTCACCAGAATGGTCTCCCTGCCTGGAGCCCCCGCACCTGCGGAATAACGTACAGGTTGCTCCGTGTGGCCCTCACAGATCCTCGCGGGTCACCTTAAGCTTTCCTCTGCTGCCCGCCTCCTCTGACTCCTATACTGCCTTGGGGTACCAGGGACACCCCACATTGCTTCCAAGCCCCTCAACATGACACTCTGCCTCGCACTTGCTGATCCCTCTGGAACCCTTCCCATGGCCACTGCAATGTGACTCCCCCAGTGCGACCCCGCCTCCTCGGGGAGCCTTTCCCCAAGCCCCAGTGCACCCCTCAGACACAGTGGCACGCTGTGGATCCCGCCGAGGCCCCGAGGGACCTCCCGGGCAGCCAAATCCCCATCGTACTCCTGGCAGAGGAGGCACGGCGCTCTGTGTCTCCCCCAAGGCTCTGCTTTTCTCCCAGAGGGGGAGGGGACGGGATGGAGTTGGCCAGCCCTCCCCATCAGCCCTCTGCAGCCCAGAAGAGGAGGAGGAGGAAAGGTCTGGAAGGGAGGGAGCCTCTGTGCTCTGGCACCTGCTGTTACAGGCCCAGGACGAAGGAATTGGCTCTGAAGCCAGGGTCTTGGGGTTTGGCTCCCAAGCCCCAGCAGGTATCCCCTCTCTGACCCTGGAAGCAACTTATCTCTCCACGCGTCATCATCCTCGTCCGTAAATCAGGTTGATAAACAGGACGCGGCTTAGCTAGAGGGAGGCCTCACGAGGTAACGCAACATAAGGAATTCTGCACGTGGCGAGTGCTCAAGCTGCTGGCATGGCCGCCACATGGGCCAAACGCCAAGGCAGGTGCTGCTACGTCCGGGTCGATCTCACCCGCGCCCTGGCCGGCAACACGGGGGTGCTGGTCCCCCTGCGTGGAGCCACGGCAACAACCAAGGTGCTCGGGCATCTGCAGAGCTCTGCTTCCCCCCCTTGCCAGGACCGCTCTGCCCCTCCTGCTCTCCTGGAGCGAACCTGGGGAGGCCGGGGCTGGGTGCCTACGGGCCCCTCGAGGGAGGTGGTGGCAGTGACCAGGGTGGCGGGCGGGGGACCGTGTGGTTGGAGTTGCGCCCCAGTCCAGGCGCAGGCAGTGGGTCCTGCTTTTCCTCTGCATGTTCTCTGCCCTCCATGCAGGTGGCAAGGAGGGAGCTCCTCGTCCCTTTAAGTCTTGCTACAAGCGGGGAGCTGTGACATCACATCCATTCGCACCAACACCAGACAGGCTGCTGTTCGGCCTCCACGTTGTGTTAAGTCCAAGATTGTCCAGAGCCTGGCACGCAGGGGGCGCTTCATTCCCCTCTTCTGGGCCTCCAGGTTGAGAAAGCCCCTCCCAGCACCCCTGCACTGTAATTAGTCCATCTGCCCCTCCCTGTACTGAGGAAGCTGAATTGCTGGGGAGGTCAACTGAGGATAAGTACCCAGTTTTGTCCATCTGAACAGATACATTGTACTCCATTACGCTGGGCTCAGGTGGTGCAGTGTGCAACCCACACAACCGCACCCAACAGGCCTGAGATCACCCTCTGAGGGGCAGCCATTGTGGAGCACAGCCGCCGAACTCCCCCTCCTGAATCCTGGGCCCTCCGTCCCTGCCTCGAGCAGTTCGGGTGTCCGACTTCTTAAGCAAACCACTCTTAAGTGACCCCCGGACTCCTCTGAGCACTGGCCCAAATCTCTGGCCGTCAGTGCCCTGAAGGAGTGATCTGCTTGCAGGAACCCTCACCTCCCAGTCCCGTTAGCCCCCTTGGGTTCCCTCCAGATAACTCCTCCAAGGTCGCCCCCCAGTCCCACGGCCTCCCCCGGCTCCCCTCCTTCACCTCTCCTGCACAGTGTGTTATCAGTGGTAATCCACCCGTGTGCTGGGAACACCCCAGGATGCTCCTGCCTCTGCCTCTCGCCTCGGAAACGTGGTGTCCCCGCCTCAAGCTATGACCAGGTCCTCGCTGCCACATTTTGCCTACCTGAGTCCGGTCCTGTGGAGCCACGTCTTTCCGACTTGGTGGGGCTGAATGAAGCTGCCCCTACCCCAGAGCCGGAGCCCACCACAGCCTGAGGGGACCAGAAGGCCCAGAGGGGCAGCGAAGCCTGGAGAGCCGTGGGAGACGGCAGAAACCTTGGCCTTCTGCGTCTCTGCCATCTGAGCCTCCCCTGGCCTTGGCCTCCCCAGCCCTGCCCCACCCCCTGCCAGCTTATAACTAAGAGAGGCGCCATCTTTGACCCCAGTGCCTTCCGCTCGGCCCCAGGTGACAAACTGGTGGTCCACGACACATGGTCTGCCCCGCCACACTTTTCTGAAGTTTCAATCAGCTATCATTTAAAAACTAAGCAATTTCACTTAAGAATCCAGAATTCGAGTTTCTTTTTGAGAACTCAGAGGAGCTGGCCAACCCTAGGCCCGCACTCGCGCAGGAGACAGCCAGCAAGAGCTGGTCTCCACGGTTCCGGGTCTGTGGGGCGAGCAGAGAAGCCTGGACTTGTAACCTCCTGCATCGTCCAGGCCACCCACGTCAGTGGCCTGGCTTCGAAACCGCATCTGGGCATGAGGCAGTCCGGGGGAAGAGACGAAGAGCCCTCAGGTCTAGGCAGGTGAAGAAGGGGAGAGCAGGGCGAGCAGGAAGGCGGGGCGGAGAGTCCCAGGTGAGAGCCACGTCCCAGCCTCTCTGTCACCGTGACCGTTTATTGCTAGCAGCGTCCCAGGCACTCCGTGCGTGTCCTGTCCTGGCTCCAGCCCGCTTCCAGGGGCTGGGCTGCTGCAAACGTGCGGCTCGCCGTCCGCCGCTACAGGCCGCCCCGCATCTGACGGGAGTTGGGCCCGGGGGCCCGCGGCTTTATCCGGAGCCTGAGTGAGCAGCGTGGCCTGTGGGCACAGGCTTCCTTACAGGCCAGCCGGCTCAGCCAAACGTGCACCAGGGGGTAGCGGCCTTGTCACAGTCCAACAGGATGTTGAGAACAGTGCAGGGGGCCCCGCCCACAGACAGGGCGGTACGGGAGTCCACGCGGTACTTCACGGTGCTCAAGCCTCCCTCCCGGTCCACCTTGAACTGCTCCTGGGGAGGAAACGGAGAGACAGCATGCGCTCAGGGCTCTGGGGCCGCCGCTGTGCCTCACTAGTCAGCAAGAGGCAGAGATATTTCCGGTGGGCTAATGCAGCTCCTGAGAAGGCTGCATGGGGGACAGCGGCTCCTGTGTCACAGGTCCACCTGCGACGCAAGCGCCGTGCCCTGAGGCCCTTCCCTGCCCCCCACCTGCACGGACCCTGAGGTCTCAGCTGACCCTCAGTGGCCAGGTGCCATGGCGGCCACCAGTGCAGGGCGCGGTGCCCAGGCAGAATGCCCGCAGACTGGCTTAGGCCATGCAGGGGAGGGCAGGGCCATCTGGGCCCGAGGAGAGCCTGGGGAAACGCCCGGCCCGTTGCTTCCCCACGTCACCACCTGTCCGTCCCCAGTCAGGGGACCAGCCAGCACCTGTTTTTGAGCTGCGATGCGCTTCTGGTCCCTCTTCCGCCAGGCTGGGTCATGCAGATGTCGAAATGTCTTGTACCCAGTGGTGATTCCCGAGGGACGGAAAAGCTAAGAAGGCCAAAGGAAGTTGGGTCAGGCCGCCCTCCTGGAGCCGCGGCATCGCCGCTAGTCCTCCGGGGTCCCACTGCCTGCCACGGGCCACAGGCCACGGGCAGCGGCCTGCACTGCCATTCTGCAGAAGAGGTATGCTTATCGGGGGGCTAGGCTAGGATCCGAATGGGGGGGTCATCCCCAAGCCCCAGGAACGTCATCTGAGGGCAGGGCAGGGAACCCTGGGCAGCCCCGCTGGCTGAGGAGGGGGGAGCCCCGGAGGGAGCATTACCTGCAGCCCAGCCCCTTTGATGCGCCGGTAGAACTCGTCATCTTCGCGGCCCCAGCCCCAGAAGCGGTTGGACATCCCGTTGCACTGACACAGAGACAGGGAGAGTCACTCACCCTGTCCTCCAAGGGCGCTCCCTGGTCCCCTACCCCCTGGGAGTGGGCCAAAGCCCCCTCTCTCCTCCCCCTCCCCTGGAGATTCTAATGGGCACGAGAGGCATAACACTCCGCATCCTCGGTGCTACTGGGGGACAGCCATCACATCCCAGGCCCTTTGCATGTTCTAACGGGGCCTTGAGCCTGTGTGGCATGACTGGTTTCTCAAAAATGTCTGACTGGGGGCACTAGGGTGGCGCAGCGGGCTGCGTGCCTGACTTGTTTCAGCCCAGGTCATGATCTCACAGTCTGTGAGTTTGAGCCCCATGTCGGGCTCCATGCTGATGGTGCAGAGCCTGCTTGGGATTCTTTCTCTTTCCCTCTCTCTGCCCCTCCTCTGCTCTCTCTTTCTCTCAGAATAAATAGCTAAGTTAAAAAAAAAGATAGTCTGATGGTGGAAGGCACCTCTTCTGGCGAGCTGGCAATAGGCACAAGTGCCAACTCGGGCTGGATTTCTGCCCGCCCCTCCCCCCCTTTCTCCTGGGAGGCTCTGCCCTAGTCTCTTCCTGGGGGAAAGGGCCCCTCTGACACAGCTGGGCCCTCTGACAGACACCTATTAGCCACCCAACTCAGGGCTTCCTTTACATAAAGCTGGCTTCCCGTTAGCCTGAAGAGAAGGGCAGGAGATGAAGGTCTAAGCCACGTGGTCCCTCCCACTCTCCCGCCTCACCCTCCCCTATTTCCCAACCTCCCTCCACCTTCACTCCATCGCCCACCCTCACCTTCAGCCACGGCAATGGATTCAGGGGTAGACCCCCCTCCCCCCAAGTCAGGCCAATCAGGAGGCAGCGCGGAGCCGTTCTGGGGCTCCTGTCCCGGCCGCTGGGGAAGGGGTTTCACTGTCCACTGAACCTGGTGGGGCCTGGGTGCACGCAGCGCGCAGCTAGGACAGCCACCCTGCACCTCACAGGCCTGAAAACAAATCCACTCCAGAGAAAGCTGAGCTGAGAGACGGAAGGTGCCCGGTGGCACTGCCTGCACCCCTGAAGCCAGCCCCGCCCCCAGCCCCGCCCAGACTGTTCCACTGAGGACCAAGTCTCCCGAAGCTAGCTCACTGCAGGGGGAAGGGAGGGGGTCCTGCTCCTGGCCTCCCTTGACCAGCGGGGCAGGGCCATCCCGTCTGCCCGGCCCCAGGCCTGCCCCTGCTCCTGCCCATGACCGCGCCGCGGGTGCTCGCCGGCCTCACCAGCTGGTAGTGCCGCTTGGAGAGCAGCAGGATGCCGCCCACGTAGGTCTTGTAGTGGTAGAGCGGGTGCAGCTCGGGCGAGGCCACGTGGAAGGGCCCGGCCTCGGGGAAGCCATAGTCCAGCTCCTCGTTGAGGGGGAGCAGGTCCACGTCGTGCATGGCGATGTAGTCCGTGCTGTTGCCACTCTCCAGGAAGCCCACGTTGATGAGCGCCGCCCGGTTGAATCTGCGCGGGGTGGGGGGCGGTGAGCTCGCGCCCCCCAAAACCCCGAGTGGCAGCCTGTCCTGCGCAGCAGCCTTCCCACCCAACACCGACTGCCGTGTGGGGCTGCCCGGATGCCGGGCGCTCATCTCACGAATGTCTACCCAGCGCCTGCTCTGCGCCAGACACCGTCCAGACTGGTGGGGCCACGGCAGAGCGAGCTCAAAGCCCTGCCCGCGAGGGGCTGACGTTCTAATTAGAGGAGACGGAAATCACTAAGTGGAAACGTAACCAGGCAGACAACAAGCAACGGCTGGGCCTGGGCCGTGGAGGAGAGAAGAGCAGGGTGAGGAGGGGGGAGCACGCTGGGGGCGGGGCAGGGCCTGGGTAACGGGGTGATGTGTGAAGGCCTGAGGGTATGAGCCAGAAGAGGGTCGAGGGAGCAGAGGGGAAGGCAAGTGCAGAGGCCCGAAGCAGGAGCGGACACCAGTATGACCAAGCAGGGTGACCAGGAGGGCTTCAGGGATGAGGCTCTAGGGGGACTGGCCCCTGGCAGGCTTGGGCTGTGGCCCTGGGCACCACGCAGGAGCCCCCGCAGGGCTGAGAGCCCAGCCAGGACGTGCTATGACTTCCAGGTTAAGAGGCTCACTCTAGCAGGGGTGTTGAGAAGAGAAGGGAGGCTCAGGGGTGGGTGCAGGGGGCCGGGTTGGGAGGCTGTGACAATCACCTGGGTGGGAGACAGTGGTGATTTAGCTCAGGGAGGTGGGGAGGAGGGGGCAGGCTGGAGACATATCCTGATCGCTTCTCGGCCTTTTGGCTAAGATCAAGTGTGGAGACATATTCTGAAGGGCGGGATGCGCTGAGGGACAGTGAGGAGGTGAGAATGACTCGAAGGCTTTTTGGCCTGGGCGACCGGAAGCAAGCAGCCGCCATCTCCTGAAATGGGGAAGAGGGTGAGTGGGAAGCCCCGGAGTCAGCCTTGGTCATGTTGGGCTGGAGACGCCTGGGACCACCAGATGGAGGGTTACGCAGGTGCCGGGGCGCATGGGGCTGGAGGTCAGGCGAGTGGTCTGGGCCGGGAATACAAGACCCGGGGGTCACCAGGGCACAGAAGGGGTTTCATGCCACGAGGCTGGATGAAATACCCAGGGAGTGACTGCAGCCAGAAAAGAAGGTGCCCGAACACTGAGCCCCAAGAGCACCACGGACAAGAGGTCAGGGAGGTGAGGCAGAACCGGCAAAGGAGGTGGCAGAGGTGAGGAAGGAGGCGAAGCAGAGTGCTGTCTCAGAGGTCAAACGGAGGTGTTTCCAGAAGGCAGAAGTAGCCCACTGGGCAAATGCCGCCGGGCCTCGGAAGACTGAGAACAGGGCTCGGATTAGCGAGGTGGACTCACTGTGATGTCAGTGAGAGTTGCTTCAGCGTCAGCAGCGGGGTAGATGTCTGAGGGCAACGGGTTCCAGAGACAGCGAGAGGGGAGACAGGAAACTTCCGCTGTGAAGGGGCGCAGAGCAATGAGGTGACAGGGGTGGGTGATGGGAGGTCACAGGGCCTTTTGCCTCTTTTCTTAGATGGGACTGATTTCAGTGTGTCTGCTGATGTGAATGCCCCGGGAGGGAGGAAAAACCGATGGTGCGGGAGAGACAGGAGTGGATGGTCGAAGCGAGGGCCTTGAGCAGGAGAGCAAGAGGGGGACTCGGTGAGCTGGGCCTGGCGGGGCTGGGCCAGGGCATCCCGGCATGGCGGGGGTCTAGTCCGCGAGCACGGAGGCTGGCGGGCATCTGGGCGCACTCTCTTCCAGTTGGTTTGACTTCTCCAATAGGGAGCAAAGTCTCAGCCAGGCTGAGGAGGAGAGGGACAGGAGAAAGGGTGGCGGGCGGCCTCCAAAGAGGAGAGGCAGCAGGCCAGGGGCCTTCTCGGCCAGGGCTCATTGCCGGGAGACGAGCACCGGCTCCAGCCCCGGCCAGCCGCCCGCGTGCAGGTGTGAACAGCCAGTGGCCAGTGGGTCCGGGAGGCGAGAGGTGCGAGAGGGACTGACGCTAACGATGGCCTGTGGAATCCAATGTGGGTGAGGAGAAAGCGAGGACAGGGAGGGTGAGGACTGGGGGTACTGTGGCCTGAAGGGGCCCCGGGATCCAAGCGCCTTTGGATCTGCCTCCCAGAGGAGCGAGGTGGAGGGAAAGGAGGTGGGTGGAGTGTGAGACGTGCGGACTGCCTCACAGGGGGAGCAGTGCGTGGTGAGGGGCACGGGCCCCGGGGTAACACCAGAATGTGAACAACTTCGAAGCTGTGGCCTTGACCTTGCCTTTCCCTAGCCCCCACAGCCAATCCACCAGAAAGCTCTGCGCTTCCTCTCTGTTGCACCTCTTCACCCCTGCTTCCCCAGAGCCAAAGGCCCAGCATGTCCCCTGCCACCCTTCTTCTGTTCTGGCAAAAGCGATTCCTCCTACAACAGCCATGGTGATCTTTTCAAAATGGATGTCACCCCTGAGCCCCTCCTCTCCCCTCTGATTCCCATCGCACCAGCGAGAGGGGTTTACTGTTCCCGCCCTCCTGCCACCGCCCTGGGTGGCCTCCGCAGACCAGAGGTGCACCTGGCGCCGGACGGCTGTGGAAGAGGGAGCAGCTGAGGGGCTGGGGGAAGGGGAGGCCGTGGAGAGGCCTTGGGGAGGCGACCCTAGGCAGGAGCCCGTCCCTACCTGAAGTGGTCCACCTGGTTGAGCACATAGATGTGGTGTGGGATCTTCTTCCGGCTCAGGAAGCGGTGCATGTGGGGCACAAAGACCAGCAGCTCCTCGAAGCGTTCACGGAAGGGCACCAGCACCGCCAGGCGGTGGGGGCCCCAGGACGCGTCTTCTTCCCAGTGCTCAGGGGGCGGCTCTGGGGGGCAGGCCCGAGGTGGGCCCGGGGTCTCCTGGCCTTGTCCCTGGGCCACCCGGGCCACGTCGCCAGAGCAGCTCAGCTGCAGCCAGAGCAGGGAGAGGAAGCCCAGTAAGAGACAGGCAACAAACAGGTGGAAGACGGAGCATTTCCGGGGGAGGCCACCGGGGAGCAGCCTGGACCTGCGACAAGAGCAGGAGTGGGGTCAGAAGGGCAGGTGAGGCCCGAGCCCTGTGACAGACCCCTTCTCTGGCTTCCCCACTGGTAGGGCGCATGTGACGGATCTGCCCCAAGTGCCTGGCAAGTAGTGCGGAAGCAACATTAACGCTTTTGTTCATGCTGCTACCACGCCATCAGGATCCTGCTTACTGCTCTAGACCCCACCTCCAGGAAGCCCCCCGACGCGGACCAAGAGCTGCTGGAGGGCAGGGGTGAGATGCCTGGTCTCTGGTACCTGCCGTTCTCTGGAGGGTCTGAGCCTGAGCCGAGGGCAGGAGCCCCACCTTAGAGATCCCACCCCCCCTCCCCTCCCCCTGCCTTCCAGTCCTGCTCCTCTGTAGGTTTTCCCCCAGTGGACGCCCTGACTCCATTCCTGCTTCTCACATGGGAAAGGTCCTCAAGGCAGGGTGCCTGGCATCAGTTCCAGGGAAAAGACCGGTGTTTACTGTGGGGAGAGCCACCCTGACCCCAAAACTGAGCAAGGCCCGAACTGACAGTGGTTGTTCACTGAATGAGACTCCAATCTCCAGGCCAAGAGGCAGCCCACTTGACAAGGGAGGAAAGACGGGAGAAGGAGAGAAAGATCGGGGCTGGGAATGGAACCCAGGCTCCGTTTAGAAGCTGGAAGCGCATTTGAATAGCTTGCACACTGAGGTAGTACTGGGAGAGAGCGCTGTCTGGGTTGGAGGGGTGGAACTCACCAGATTTCTCTGCTGAGGACAGTGAAGGAGCTGAGGGTCCTAAGGGAAGCTCCCTCTAGTCTACTCCCCCGGAAACAACATGCAAAGCACCTTGCTTTACATACAGCCCTTAGGAGTCAGCGGGTAGCTACAAGGTAGTACACAGTCTGCCCCCCATCACTCAGGGCCACACACGGGGTGACCGACTTTCCCTGCTCACCATATTCCCTCCTGCCCCAGCCCTCACACAGCCTGCCACTTCAGTCTGAGCTGCCCTCTGCCCGTCCTTCAGGGCCCAACTCCCATGTCATGACCAGCAATGTCCCTCCGCCTCAACTCCAACGTCAGGGCCAGCACTGCCCACCCTCAGCGTGCACACAAAGGGCTATGCATGCTCCCTCCACGGTGCCTGGTCCTTCCTTTTTTGAAGCACTTAAGAGTTCTGTAATCCCTTGTGTCCCCATAGTGAAGCCATTCCTGTGAGCGGCCTCAGAACAGTTTAGACAGCAAAGGACTTGCTCGGTGAGTTACAGGAAGGGTTCAAGCAGTCAGGGCATGCTTTGAGCCACACGCCAGAGCCAGGCCAACTCCTGACTTTCTCTACACACAACTGCCAACCTGGAAGCCAGCCACCCTGAAGCCAGGTCTTACACACAGCGGAGGGGTGGCCAGCTAAGACTTACCCCCCATCGTCCTGTGGTGGGGGTTTCCGCTGGAGAGGAGCGGAGCCCAATCCTGCCAGTGGCCTGGGAAGGCTGGAACCTCTACAGATTCTCTCCCGCCCCCGGGGCTCTTTCTGGGGGTGGGGTGGAGGCCTGGGATATGGACATGAGGAGATCTCCCACCTTCGAGAAAAGAAGCAGTGACCATCATCCAGGGGTATGGCATGGACTGGGCATTCCGTGAATTGTCACACGCCCTTGCTTCAGCCCACCTTCCCTTTGCAGGATCACATTCTCATAGGCAATCTCATAGGCTTTAAGGGCCCACATGGCTGAGCAACTGAATTCAGAGCCAAATGTCAATAGCCGGGGAGAGGGGACACTGAGAACTCCTGGTGCCACCTGGTGGCAGACTCCAGAACTGGAGCCCCAGCTGCTCCCAGGCCCAGGGCACCCTGTTCTGAGGGGCCAAGTGAGGTTTGTCTCCATCAATCTGTGCCCGAGGCTAGAAAAGGCAGATTTAAATCCAGCTGGCCGGCTCCAGAGCCAGTACTTTTTTTTTTTTTAATTTTTAAAAATGTTTTATTTATTCTTGAGAGAGAGGGAGAGACAGCACGAGCAGGGGAGGGTCAGAGAGAAAGGGAGACACAGAATCTGAAGCAGGCTCCAGGCTCTGAGCTACTTGTCAGCACAGAGCCCAACGCAGGGCTCGAACCTACGAACCATGAGATCATGACCTGAGCAGAAGCCGGACGCTTAACCGACTGAGCCACCCAGGCGTCCCCAGAGCCAGCATTCTTAGCTGTTACACTAGCCTGTGTGTGTTGCGTGGACCTTTGTACCCCTGTCAAAAGCAGGAACTGATGTCAGTAACTTTCTCTGGGAATACGGGTATGTTCCAATGGTTTGCAGAAAGGGATGAGGAAATGGAAATTCGCCTTTATTACCTTTTCTTTCTTCCCTTACACAAATCCTAGTGATACAGGTTTGAATATCAGCTGCTCTGGTTACAGCACCTCCTAACTGCAAAGGTAACTGGAAGACCCCTCTGCATGCCAGGTACAGTGTCAAGCGTGTTACATATGTGGCCTCTTTTAAACCTCACACAGCCCTGCAGAGTAAATATTATGATCCCTGTTTCAGAAATGGAAAAGCTGAGGTCAGAAATATTAAGTGATCCCTTCCTGGTCACATGGATTCCTGCCCAGGGCTGACTCCACACTGTCCAGCCTTTCTTTCTATTACATTCCTGTCTTCCTGCTTCAACATCAAATCTGAAAAATCCCCCAAACACAAGAGTTGTGCCCACTACCTTCCAGAATCTTTTGGCACCTTGGCAAACTTGAGAGACATACGGGGGGATGAGGTGATATTCACTGGGTGGAGGCCCGCTATCTGGGCCTGTGTCCCGGGTGAAAAGAGTTTTGGGGGCACATCTCACGAATGAAGTGTGGGTGTTCTCCCCAATCTAGAGACCGAATAGCTCCCTTACCCCAATTCTGCTTTAGTGGAAAACATCATTAGCTAAGGTCTGGATCAAGTTCACACCTAACTCATGCAGGAGGTCCCACTCAAGTGCAGCGGCACCGGAAATGAACCAGCATTACGTGTGAGGAGTGCCTAGTTCGTGCCAGGCTAGCATACAGAGCTTCTGTCTGGTGTGTTCTTCTGGACGGTCAGCAAAGGGTGGGCAAGCCTGAAGGAGATGCGATCTGAGGCTACATGGATGTGAAGGGGGAAGTAGAGACCAGAGAAAAGGAATACAGACCCTCAGAGGCCGGGGGCAGACAGACAGACAGATCCACTGAGAGAGGTCAACGCAGAGACCCGCAAGTAGGCAGACGCCGGCGGAGAAACACAGACACAAGGAGACCCGCACTGAGGGACAGAGACTCGAAAAGAGAGGGACAGAAACTCACAAAGGGAAGTCATCGGAGAAACACAGAC
Organism: Helogale parvula; assembly: GCA_004023845.1. NCBI lineage: Eukaryota > Metazoa > Chordata > Mammalia > Carnivora > Herpestidae > Helogale > Helogale parvula. The sequence goes on from PJEM01004142.1 coordinate 61,683, forward strand.
CCGCGGAGTGACGGAGACTGGTAGAGACAGAGACCTACACGGAGAGACAGCGACCCGTATACAGAGAGAGCCAGTGACCCACAGGGAGAACCACAGACCCTCAGAAAGCCCCGTAGCCGGGAACGCGACGGCCTCGGGCTCCTAGATTCCGCGGGGCGGCCCGGAAAGAATCGACACCCGGGAGGACGGGGCCCGGGCCGGCCGCCGCCGCTCACCTGCCGTCCTCCCAGGGCAGCTGCGCCGCTTTCCTCCGGGAGGGGAACATCGTGGGGGGAGGTGGCGGCGCATGGGACTCGAGCTCCCAGCCGGGCCGGCCCGGCCTCCCGGGCCTACGCGGCGCCTCCGCCTCCCGCCCCGCCCCGGCCGGCCCGGCCCGCCCCTCGGTCCGCCGGGTCCGCCGCTCCAGCCGCGCCGTGTGCTCCCCCGAGCCGCCGCTTTAAAGGTTCCGCGTTCGCGGAACGCTTGGGCGCTCCAATCGCCGGACCGCTCACTGCCCACCCCGGGGACCTGCTGGTTCTCCCGGGAAGCCGAGGCCTCAGACGGGGCGCAAGTTACTGGGCCGGTACTGGACTTAGACTCCAGATTTCCAGCCCTCTGGCATGATCTGCATCCTCCCCTTCTTTTTGGGCCCAGGTGGTGCATGCTTCCTCGGCAACAAGCTCGTAGGGTGGCAAGGCCAAGCTCAAGGCTCCGACTTGGCGTTCAGCCAGACCCCACGTAGTGGTTAGGAGCCAAGCACTGGAGACAGACTGACTGGATTCAAAACCCGATTCTGCCAGTTCGGCTGTATTTGGAGGCAAGGCACAATCTCTGCATCTGTTTTCCTCACTTGCGTGTATAAATATAAATAGTTCCTGAGCTACACGGTTGCTGTGAAGGTAACATACAAGGATACTTGGCACAGTGCTGGACACATAGGCAACGCTGTGTAAATGATGGCCCTTATACAGGAAAGGGGTACTTGGGTAGGGTTGTTGGAAGAGGGAGTAAGATTGGGTTCTTAGATCCGCCCTGAAGCAGTGGGAACTTAACTGGCTGGGCCAGCCTCCCACCTGGGAAAACAGCACAGAGTCCTTAGACTTGATCTTCTCTGCTCTTTGGGCCAATGTTAAGTTCCTTCGAAAATAGTTAACATCCATTGAATTCCTACTATGTGCCCATCATTGTTCGAAGTTCCTTAACGATGTTTCCTCATTCAGTCCTTATGGGTAGTGTACTTATTACGGCCGCCTTAAAAATGAGGAAACGGAGACACAGAGAGGCAATTCAGGGCATAAACCAAGATACTGTGCACAATCTAATGGCCTCAACCACTGTTCTTCCAAAAGTCCAAAGGGACTTGACTGTAGGTGAGAAATTAACCATCCCCAGCGACCAACTTTCTCCCTTAAATGCAGCACAAAACCGACCAGGGACCTTACTGCTGAACTCCGCCATTGCACCGCCCTCTGTAACAGAACTTTGGCAAATCCAGCCCAGGTTTGGCTGGTGACAAAGGCAAGGCTGATCCCCGGCAGAGACCAGTCAGTTGGGCGAGACCAATAATGGAAGCAGGAGGCAGGACTGTGACCTGAAAGCACAAGCCCATGTACAGAGCTTCCCTTCAGTCCAGCTAATTGTTGTCACACCAGAATGAAGCCCCACAAGCGTCAGATTTGATTTGTCTCAAGAAATCAGACTTCACATAAAAATCCTAGTTAATTTTAAACAGTGACATTTTTAACATTAACACAATCATGTTAATAATAAGCATCCTTGGTATAATGGGATGGGATGGCAGTTTTCTGGTCTTTAAAAACCCAGAATTCCAGCTCAGTCATGAGAAAAACAGCAGACAAATCCCAATTGAGGGAAATTCTACAAGAAACTGGCACAGTACTCCTAAAAACTGTCACGGTAATTAAAAACAAGGAAAGTCTGAGAAATTGTCATAGCCAAGGAGGGGCTAAATTTATCTTGTCCTGGATTGGATCCTGGGACAAAAAAAGGGCATTAGCCAACAGCTAAGAGAAATCTGTATACTATATGGGCTTTAGTTAAAAATAATGTATTGGGAGCCTGGCTGGCTCGAGCGTGCGACCCTTGTTCTTGGGGTCATGAGTTTGAGCCCCATGTGGCAACTTAAATAATGTATCAATATGGTTTCATTAATTAGAACACGTACCATAGTGGCGCATGACATTAATAATAGGGGGAACTAACATCACGATTTTTCTGTAACTCTAAGGCTGCTCTAAACAAGTTCGTGTTGACTGTGCAAGAGGTCTAGGAGGCAGTATGAGATAGACCATACCCTGTTAGTTCAAGGAGTCCACAGAATGGTCTCCCCAGCCTATTTCTCACACACTGTGCTGGGTTCACCTTCCTCAAATCTGTCTTTAGTTCTTCTACCCAAAACTGTGTCGAACACCGGGTAATGTGCGAGTTTCTTCTAACTCTAACCAACCTCCCTTAACGGGTTCCTTGAACCCCATCCCCAGCGGAAACAGTGCCACCTGCCAGTGCTTCCTGCCACCCTGCTCTGCCTTCGCACATCCCAACCCACCTCCTCCTTCAACCGCCTTGCTGAAATCCCGTACTATTGGTTAAGACCATCCACATCCTTATCCCAGCCAGCCCAGGGATTGCAGTCCCTCCCGAACCCGTGGCGCCAACCCCAGTACTCGCTTTCTTCATGCTCCTGGGCAAACCCACTGTGGCCTGCCGCAGGTAGGTACAGAGAGGAGGGGAAAGTTCACAGGTGGGTTCTCATCTTGGAATGTGAAGTGCTTTGCATAGTGGACGAACTGCTGTTCCCGGAGCACCTCAGCGCTACGGCCACGGACAGCACGGTAACTTTACACAGCACAAGCTTTTTTGTTTTTTATTGGGAAACCAATGTAACAAACCTAGACTTGTTGAAAAGGAAATCAGTAACTAAGACTCAGCAGGCCCCATCCCCAGCCAGCACCAAGGCCTCTGCTTGGCCTGACCTCAGTTCCTCCAGCCCCCCAAAGGACAGCCATGTTGAGAAGCTGAGGTCAACCTCAGGGTTACTTTCCCACGCTGCAACCCCCTCCACCCCACCCTCCATTGACACACGCACCCTGGATCAGCAGTCCGGGTTCTAGGCCCAAGGAGGGTAGAGTGAGGTTTCCAGGGTGGCAGGGAGTTGCAGCCACACCCCAACCTGCTCAAAATCCCAAGTTAGCAAAGGAAGACAGAAAAAAGACTGGCTTGCCCACCCACTCCCCTCCCCACCCCCCCAGCCACCCCAGCCAACAGCCTCACATCCCTGATCAGTAACACTGTGATTCTGAGGGGCCAGTGGGGCTCCCAGTGCCTTCACCAGACCCTGGGTGATTACTGCAAAGAGCTTAGAGCCCAGGGGAGGGGACGGGCATCGCCCCACCACCTGCTCAGTAGTAGCCAGCCAAGCTCCTGCCCTAAGCTTGTGCCCGGGGTGCCTGCAGCCCCTCTGCCCTCCAGACATCCATGGCTCGGAACCAGTCCTCCTGCCAGAGAAATCAGTTCCAGGAGGCCCTTTCTCCCCCAGCCCAGGAGGAAGGATGGCCTGTGAGGCCTGGGATGGCTACACCAGCTTCTTCGCTTCAAAGAAGCTCTTGAGGTGTCGCATCTGCCAGACGCCGATGGCCACGAGGATGAGGGTCTGCAGAATGGACCACCACAGCACCCGCTGGTTGGTGCTCTCGCTGGTCTGCCGGAAGCGCTCCTCTCGCCACTGTGGGAGGGGAGAGCGGAAGAGGAGCTTAAGTTCTCTGGGCACCACCTGACATCACTCTAATGGCTAGGTCCCCTTGGCAGAGGCTGCCCCAGAACCCAGGTTCTTTGTCAAGTTTGCCCAGGTTCCAGTCAAGTGCCTGCAAAGAGCCAGAGGCACCCCACCTGGGGACGGTGTTCATCCTCCCCAGCCAGATGACCTCCGGAACCCACTCATTTAGGTCTGTCTGTTTGGGGGCGCCTGGCTGGCTCACTGGTGGAACATGCAACTCTCAGGGTTGTGAGCTGAAGCCCCACAGTGGGCATGCCGCCTACTTAAAACAACCTGTCTGCTCATGTGTCAGGTACAGCCCTCCCCTGGTCCTCTCCTGGAGCCTGGGGGGGAGGTGAAGTAGCTGCAGTATCATCCCATGAGTCACAGAGTGCCCTACAGACTCAGGAGCGCATTCGCTCTAAGCTCTCTGCCCAGCACTTCCCCAGCTGCTCCTGTGGACTGTGGGCACAAGCTGCCAACTGCTGGCCCAGTGACTGGATGTGGACACATACATGTGTTTTGCCAATATTTCAAACCCAGGAAAAATTCACATCAAAACAAAGGGACCTCTAGCTTCTCTTCAAAGCCAGGGCTGGCACATCTATCTGCAAGGCTACCCTGCGTTGACAATTAACCGAGGTCACCGATGATTAGACGTGTAATGGTCCTTATCGCCACAGACTCATTCATGGGCCAGCCTGGCTCCTGGACACGAGGGAGTTTGAAATAGCTAGTCCTGGAAGCACCTGGAGCCACGGAAGTAACACACCAGGGATTCGTTTCAGTTCCCGCTCTGTCACTGTGTATGTGTAACTGGGATTTAGAGCAAAGATGGACCCTCAAGAGCCTGTCTGCTTGGTTACCAACCGGAGTTGGTGATACCCATCCCAGCTTTTAGACGTGCAAAGCGGCACTGACGGTTCAGTCCCTTGGTTTCCACAATGAATCGGACACATATGCCCCTCCTGGCTGAGCCACGGGAAGGCTTCTGGGAAGAAACCCACCCGGAAGCTCCCGGCCCAACCACATACCCGTTGGTAGTTCTGCTCTTTCTGGATCTGCTCCACTTGCTCCACCAGCTGTCGCACCCGTAGCTGCAGCTCACTCAACTTGTCTTTGGCGGCAATTTCTGCATAGTCGTTGGTGTGTTCACCCACCTGGATGTCCAGGTGCACTCTCTGGGGACAGGCAAAGAAGGTAAGAAATCAGATAGCCTTGCTCCGTTGTCCTGCCAGGGACTGCCAGCTGGTCCCCCTACCTTCCTTCACTGGCGCACTTTGTCCAGTGCTGACTGAGGCCTCCACAGTATCTAGCCCTCTGGGGGTCTAGACAAACAAGTATGAATAAACTTAGCCGACGCTTGGACCAAGGCACATACAAGGAGCTGAAAGACTGTGCCTAGATGCTCAGTGGAACCCCAAAATTATTAGGAGACACAAAATCCGACACACTCATCTCACACCCAGAGCACTACCAGTCTCCAGTCCCGACCAGGGTGTAGAGGTCGAAAGCTACGACGCCCATGTGGGTGCACTCACCAGCATGCCTCCAGCAAAAAGAGAGAACTTGGTGGAATTGGAGTGAAGACAGATCTGGTGTTCGCCGGGGGTATGGGAGGTGAACGTGAACCTGCCTTCAGAGCCGTACTGCCGGGCCAGGATGACCTGGAGAGAAAAGCTTTCAGTGAGTGTTATAGACAGGACGGGGCTGGAAGGAAAGAGGGCTTAAGGCTCTCTGTGCCTCACAAGTTAGCAAACAGAACCTTAGGCACCCCACAACACTGAAAGGTCCAGAGCTGCCCAGCAGCAGTTGCCAAAGCTTGTTTGAAAACTTTTGAGGGCAGGGGTGAAGAATCTAAAATGAATCTGACGTGGGTCCACGGTTGGAAAGGGCTCTTTATTCAGAGCTCCTATCATTTCAACTCTTTTTTGTGTGGTTCTTTTTTTTTTTTTAATGAAAATTGACAGCCAATGATTTTTTTTCCTTTGCTTTGTTTTAGTATCTTCATTTGTTGAAATTAAAACCTGCTCCTTCATCTGGGAAGGCACTCTGTCCTGGGAAACCCTGAAGTCTGGACGTCACAGCATCAGAGTTGACAAAATTCCCTGACCGCCAGCACCTCAATTAAGGCACCAACCACACCTGTAAGGTAGGTGAGTTTCCATTTCACAGCCCAGGAAGCCGGCTCGGGGAAGGTCAGTGCCTTGGCGGAGCCACGCAGCCGTCGGCTCGGCAAGGGGCTGAGAGGAGCCGCTAGCCCTGCAGCAGCCCAACTTCGGCCTAGAGCGAAAATCCGGAGTCTTCTCACAACACCCAACTATCTTCAATTCAGCAGATGCGGCAGCTAGGAGCGGAAGAACCAGCACCTGCCCCGTCTGGCGCCGAAGTGCAGGGCGCAGGGCTCGGCGGGGCTAAGGGGCCGGCTCACCTTGTCCTCTGGGTCCTTCACCTCCACGAACATGCCGAGCCCGGGGGTGGCCGGCTGGTACTCCTCCCGCTGCTTGTCGTACAGCTGCGTCCGGTAGTTTCCTGGAGGGAAGTGGGGCGAGTCCTGAACAAACGAGCGCGAGGTGGCGTGGAGTCGGCCCACGCCAGGACGCGGCGAGACCGGCTGCTCCCCGCTCTGGAAGAGCTGACTCTCCCGCACCCCCCACCCCAAGACCAAGGTCTTGTTCCAAACTCTCCCCTCCGCCCGCACCTATAACCATGGTCTCGTCCGGGATCTCCTCAATAAAGCACTTCTTTTCGGTCTCTCCGATGTGGAAGTAAAGCGCCCCTCCGCGGGCCACAAAGCACAGAAGCAACACGAGGGCCCGAATCACCCTGCCCAGTCCTCCTACGGGCCGGGGCCCGACGACCCTCACGCCCTGCTCCGCAGCCATCTTGCTCCACCTGCCGGCGCAGTCGCAGCCGGCGGCGCCACGTAGCCCTGCCGCCGCCGCGGGGCCTGCCGGGACAGCGAGTTCGACTGGCTGGACTACAAGTCCCGAGATAACCTGCGACCGCGGCGAGGCAGTACCTGATTGGGGAGCAGCTTCTGCCGGCATCCTAATTGCCGCCTAAGAATGGAAACTTTTTTTTTTTTTTTAATCAATCGTCCTGCTGCCGGGCGACTACTAGCGTTTATCACATTTTTACAGATGCTGCAAGTAACGCAGTTTGAGGTCGCAGTGAATAACGAGCAGAAACAGGATTGAAACAGAGGATCCCTGACTTTCCCTCGGCATTGCATCCCAGACTCTGGGCTTGCTTCTCTTTTTAAAAACTGAACTTTAGGGGGACCTGAGTGGCTCAGTCGGTTAAGCGTCCGGCTTCGGCTCAGGTCATGATCTCACGGTTCGTGGGTTTGAGCCCCACGTCCGGCTCAGTGTTGACAGCTCAGAGCCTGGAGCCTGCTTCAGATTCTGTATCTCCCTCTCTCTCTGACTCTCCCCTGCTCGTGCTGTCTCTCTCTGTCTCTCAAAAATAAATAAATAAGACATCAAAAATTTATTTAAAGAAACCGGAACTTTAAAAAGTGAACACAAACAGTGCACCCACTTATCTTCGGGAAAAAAATTCAAATACAAAAAAAAAAAAGCCGAGGTCTACCTTTACCGCTTCTTTGCCGTCTGAAACCCGTCCACTCGTAAATCTGGGCTTCTCTGGTCTGTATGGTCTCAGGTATACCCCTCGCACCCTCATCAGCACCTGACGTCATCCACGCGGGCTTTGCTGCCCGAGCGCTGCTCTGATGACTTCTCCCCGAAGGTGGTTCGGTTCCCCAGGCGCCTGCCAGTAAAGAAATATTGGGGGTCTTGGGCCAGAGTCGCCCCGTTTTGGAGGACTCTGCCCTCAGTGTGAGATCAACAGAGGTCTGAGTCTGTCCTTCGTGTCCTTCCCGGATTTCATCCATAGCCTAGTGTGTTGTGGCCTGGTCAAGGTTTCATAGAAGTTGGGAGGTTTTCTCTCTACTTTGGCTTTTCTTTGTTATTTCGTTTTGGCCCCAGGGAGGGAGGTTTAATGAGAATCTGTTGACATGTCCCCTTCATTGGAAGTTTGACTTCCTTTTTCTTGACAGTAACAATATAATGTAATCTTTGTTCATAGAGTATCTTATTTTTAAACCATTGCACTGATAAACGTGGTTAAGAGTTCTTATTCCCTAGTATTTGCTCTTACATATATCACTGCAATAAATACTCTTGTTCGTTTTCTAAAAAAAGCATTACTGTAGGACATAGTCTTTTAATGAGATCACAAAAATGTCCTTTCAAACTTCATGCCAATTACAGTCTCACCAGCAGTGTGTCCTAATGTTTATTCTCCACACTCTGGTCAAATGTTCTCAACCTTTTTTTTTTAAATGTTTATTTATTTTTGAGAGAAAGAGATCATGAGCAGGGTAGGGGCAGAGAAAGAATGGGGGGCGGGAGAGAGAGAGAGAGAGAAAGAGGGAGAGAGAGAATCCCAAGCAGACTCCATGCTGTCAGCACAGAGCCCAATGCAGGGCTTGAACCCACCAATTATGAGATCATGACCTGAGCCCAAATCAAGAGTCAGACACTTAACTGACTGAGCCAGCCAGGTGCCCCGGTTGTGTTTTTCTTAGTGCTATTGTAACTACATGCCAGTAGTGTTAATGTAACCACCATTCAGAATTAACAAATGATTACAGAATTAATAAACAATAACATTATAATAGTTTCTAGTATTTGTAAAATTTAACTTTTTATGTTGAGATAAATATAGATTCACGTGCAGTTGGAGGAAACAATGCAGACAGATCCAGTATACAATTACCGGGTTTCCCCCATTGTAACATCTTGCCCAAGTAGAATGCAATATCACAAACATGACGTTGACATTGATACAGTCAAGAAAGAGAACATTTCCATTACCACAGGGATCCCTCCTGTTGTGTGTTAAAGCCACACCATCTTCCCTATTTTTTCAACTTTTTTCTTTTAATGTTTGGTTACTTTTGAGAGAGGGTGTGTGAGAGTGGGGAAGGGCAGAGAGAGAGGGAGACAGAGGATCTGAAGCAGGCTCCTTGCTGACAGCAGAGAGCCCAATGTGGGGCTTGAACTCACAAGGCATGAGATCATGACCTGAACCAAAATCAAGAGTTGGATGCTCAACCAACAGAGCCACCCAGGTGCCCTCCTTTTTTTTTTTTTTTAAATTTTAAATGTTGATTTATTTTTGAGAGAGAGATAGAGAGGGTGGAGGTACAGAGAAGGAGACAGAGGATCTGAAGCAGGCTCTGCATTGACAGCAAAGATCCTGATGTGGGGCTCAAACTTAAGAACTGTGAGATCATGACCTGAGCTGAAATCAGCCACTTAACCGATGGAGCCACTCAGGCGCCCCTCTTTTACCCTCTCCTTAACTTCAGACGACTAATATGTGTTCTCCATTTATATAATTTTGTCATTTCAAGAATGTATAAATGGAATCATACAGTATATCACCTTTTGAGATTGGCTTTTTTCACTCAGTTAATTCTCTGGAGATTTAACCAGCTTATTGGTTATATCAACAATTATAGCAAAAAAAAAAGTAACTACTATATGCGATGTGTAAAGATGTAATTTGTTTGATATCAGCCACAGAAAAGAGAGAGAACAGAGCTAGCTGTTAAAGGAGCAGAGAGATTTTGTGTGTTATTGAAGATAAACTGGTACAAGTTTAAATTAGAGTATTTTAACTTTAGGATGTTAAATGTAACTCCATGGTAACCACAAAGAAAATAGCTGTAAAATATACACAGAAGAAAGTGGGAAAGGAACTTAAATCTAAATGTTTCACTACTAATTTAAATGAATTTAAATGTTTTACTAGTAAATGCAGGAATTGAGGGATCAAAAAAAAAAAGAAAAAGAAAAAAAATATAAGGTCAAGGGAAAACGAATAGCTACATGACAGTGGTTAAGTTCCTCTTTATCAGTAATGACTTTAAATGTTAAACTTTACAGTCCAAAGACTGGCAAAATGGATAAAACCCATGACCTAATTTTATGTCGCCTTGCTTTAGATCCAGAGACACAAATAGGTTTCAAAGTGAAAGAATAGAAAACGCTATTCCACCCAAACAGTAAGCAGGAGAGAGCAGGGGATATTAGGTTAGTATCAGATGAAATGGACTTTCAATTAAAAAAAATGTTACAAAACACAAAGTACATTATATGTCAATAAAAGTTTCCATACGGCAAAAAGATTCAACAATTATAAACATATACATACCTAATAACAGACCATCAGAATGTGCCAAGCAGGGGCGCCTGGGTGGCTCAGTCGGTTGAGCGTACAACTTCAGCTCAGGTCATGATCTCACAGTCCGTGGGTTGGAGCCCCTCACCAGCCTCTGTGCTGACAGCTCAGAGCCTGGAGCCTGCTTCGGATTCTGTGTCTCCCTCTCTCTCTGCCCCTCCCCCTCTCACGTTCTGTCCCTGTCTCTCAAAATAAAGACATAAAAAAATTAAAAGAGATGCGTGAAGCAAAAGAAACAAAAATCAAAGGGAGAAATAGATAGTTATATGATAATCATTGGAGACTTCAATACACTTTTTCAATAATGGATACAACCACCAGACAAAAGATAAGGAATGAAATGGAAACCTTGAGCAACTCAATAAGCCAACTAGAGCTAATAGACATCTACAAAACAGTCTACCCAAAAACAGAATCCACATTTCTGAAGTGCCTATGGGACACTTTGTAGGGGAGAGGAAATATTAGGAATATATTGAAGCAAATAAAGCCAATAGATTTTAAAGTTTATTTTTATTTATTTTGAGAGAGAGAGTGGGGTGGGGCAGAGAGAGGGAGAGACAGAATTCCAAGTAGGCTCCATGCTGCTAGCACAGAGCCCGATGTAGAGCTCGAACCCACAAACCATGAGACCTGACCCAACCCAAAACGAGGAGTCATACGCTTAACCAGCTGAGCCAACTAGATGCCCCAAGCAGTAGATTTAAAAAAAATAGATATCATACAAATTAACTTCTCTGACCACAATGCGATGAGGTTAGAAATAAATTACAGAAGGAAAACTGGAAACTTTTTAATTTGTGGAAATTAAATAAGACTCTTCTAAAAAATTAGACTTTTAAATATTGGTGATTAGAGCTATTCATTGATTAAACCCTATGAGTTGAGCAGATATTTTGTGCCAAGTCCTATGCTCAATGTTAGAAATTTGTTGGTGATCCAAAAACAGACACACTCTGGCTATCTGGTGTTTAGCAAAACTGTAATTATATACTTCTATTTTTTTCTCATTTAACAACACCCTCTTACTTAAAAAAAAGTTTTTTTGGGAGGGGGCTGCCTGGGTGGCTCAATCGGTTAAACGTCCGACTTTGGCTCAGGTCATGATCATGAGTTCCAGCCCCATGTCAGGCTCTGGGCTCACAGCTTAGAGCCTGGAACCTGTTTTAGATTCTGTGTGTCCCTCTTTCTGTGCACCCCCCCCCCCACTTGTGCTCTGGCTGTCTCTCTCTCAAAAAGAAATAAACATTAAAATTTTTAAAAATGTTTGTTTTTGAGAGAAAGAGAGTGTGTAAGCAGGGAAGGGGCAGAAAGAGAGAGAGAGGGAGACAGAAGCCGAAGCAGGCTCCTTGCTGTCAGAGCAGTGTCTGATGTGGGGCTTGAACCCACAAACTTTGAGATCATGACCTGAGCCGAAATCAAGAGTTAGATGCTTAACCAACTGAGTCATCCAGGTGCCCCAAAATTTTACACCATATTAAAAGGATTTTAGGGGCATCTGACTGGCTCAGTTGCTTAATCGTCCAACTCTTGATTTCAGCTCAGGTCGTGATGTCATGGTTTGTGAGATTGAGCCCTATGTTTTTGGCTCCATGCTGACAACTCGGAGCCTGCTGGGGATTCTCTCTCTCTCTCTGCCTCTCCCCTGCTCATGCACATGTGCTCTCTTTCTCTCTCTCAATATAAGGAAATAAACTAAACTGAATAAACTTAAGAAGAAAGGAAGAAAGGAAATTATATACATTACTCAGTGCTCATCACAAGCACACTTCTTAATCTTTATCACCCATTTCGCCAATCCCCCCACTCTGCTCCCCTCCAGTAACCATCAGTTTGTAAGAATCTGTTTCTTGGTCTTTCTCTTTTTCCTTTTGCTTGTTTGTTTTCTTTCTTAAATTCAAAACATGCATGAAATCATATGGTATTTGCCTTTCTCTGACTTATTTCTCTTAGCCTTATACTCTCTAGCTCCATCCATGACATTGCAAATGACAAGATTTCATTATTTTTTATGGTTGAGTAATATTCCATTATATATATATATGTATATATATATATATACATATATATATATATACCACATCTTCTTTATCCACTCATCTACTGATGGACACTTAGGCTGCTTCCATAATTTGGCCATTGTAAAGAGTGCTGCAATAAACGTAGAGGTGCATGTATCCTTTGAATTAGTGTTTTTGTATTTGAGGCATAAATATCTAGTAGCATAAGTACCGAATCATAAGGTAGTCTTATTTTTAACTTCTTGAGGAACCTGTAATCTGTTTTCCACAGTGACTGTACCAGTTTGCATTCCTACGAGTTTGCATTTAACAGTGCAAAGGGATTCCATTTTCTCCCCATGCTTGCCAAAACTTACTGTTTCTTTTGTTGTTGATTTTAGCTATTCTGACAGGTGTGTGACAACATCATATTATAGTTCTGATTTGCATTTCCCTGATGATGCATTATGCTGAGCGTCTTTTTATCTGCCTGTTGGACATTTGTATGTCTTCTTTTGAGAAATGTCTAATTATGTCTCCTGCCCATTTTTTAATTGGATTATTTGCTTATTGGGTATTGAGTTTGAGTTGTATTATATGTTTTGGATACTATCCTTTTATTGGATATGCCATTTGCAAATATCTTCTCCTATTCAGTATATTGCCTTTTAATTTGTTGATTGTTTAACTGGGCAGGAGATTTTTATTTTAAGGTAGTCCCAATAGTTTATGTTTGCTTTTAATTCCTTTGCCTCAGGAGACATATCTAGAAAAATGTTGCTATAGCCAATGTCAGAGAAATTGCTGCCCATGCTCTCTTCTAAGATTTTTAAAAAATGTTTCCCCCCCAATGTTTTTTTATCTTTGAGAGAGAGAGAGAGAGAGAGAGAGAGAGAGAGAGAGAGAGAGAGAGAGAATGCAAGGGGGGAGGGAGTGAGAGAGGGAGACAGAATTGGAAGTAGGCTCCAGGCTTGAACTGTCCACACAGAACCTGACACAAGGCTTGAACTCATGAACCATGAGATGGTGACATGAGCCAAAGTCAGACACTTAACTGAGTGAGCCACCCAGGTGCCCTTAAGGGTTTTTGCGCTTTCAGGTCTCACATTTAGATCTTTAATGTATTTTGAATTTATATTTGTGTATGCAGTAAGAGAGTGGTACATTTTCATACTTTTGCATGTAGCTGTCCAGTTTTTCCAATACCATTTGCTGAAAAGTGTTGGGAAATAGGACGAACTGTCCTTATTGGACCTCTGTTCTCAGCACTGTCCTTGCGTACAAATCGTCCTTATCGGACTTCTGTTCCCAGAACGCTGGCAACATGGGACTCAATGGGACCAGGAAAGAGCCTTCCTGGTCATCAGCCAAGTGCGTCAAGAAACCACGGCACCGAAGACATACCCACGTTCAGTTGCAAGCTGTTCCTGTTCTGCCCTTTTTTTTTTTTTTTTTTTAAATCTGTATCTGTTGTTCTGGTTAAACATTTACTGCTGACTAAACACTTACTATGCTCTAAGGAGGGTGTAAAATAAGATGCTGTTCCTAATAAAGTTTGCCATTTAGCCCTCAGCTCTTGGTCCGTCTCCATCTCTTTCGCGGCCGGCCACGGTGCCCTTGCTCCCCGGGACTGGTCACGTTTCCATAGAGAAGCGTCCCTTGTTCACGTTCCCATTCGCGGTGTTTGGGCGCGTCCTTGCGTCTTGCTCGTCTCCCCAGGACCCTTCCTCACGAAGGAGAACCTATCACAGAAGAGCTTGTCTTCTTCCCATTGGATATCTTTCCACCCTTGTCAAAGATGAATGGCCATATAATTGTGGGTGTATTTCTGGGTTTTCTATTCCGTTCCATTGACCTGTGCTCTATGTTTATTTTTGTGTAGGTCTCTTTTTGTGCGAGTACCATAAGTTTTGATGACTACAGCTTTGTAATTCAACTTGAAGTCCAGAACTGCGATGCCTCCAGTTTTGTTTTTCTTTTTCAGAATTGCTTTGGCTATTCAGGGTCTTTTGTGGTTTCACTAAAATTTCAGGATTGTTTGTTGCAGTCCTGTGAAAAATGCTGTTGTTATTTTGATAGGGATTGCATTACATTGATAGATTGCTTTGGATGAGGACTCACATTTCTTTATTTCAAACTTACTACAAAGCTACAATAATCAAGTTGTGCTAACATAAAAACAAAAATATAGACTAATGGAACACAATAGAGCCCAGAAATATTATTTATTTATTTAAAGTTTATTAATTTATTTTTATTTACTCATTTTAAAACATTTATTCATTTATTTTGAGACAGAGAGAGCATGAGTCGGGCAGAGGCAGAGAGAGAGAGAGAGAGAGAGAGAGAGAGAATCTCATGTAGGCTCCGTACTCAGCACAGAGCCTGACCCAAGCATCGATCTCACAAACTGTGAGATCATCATGCTCTGAGGCAAGATTAAGAGTTGGGTACTTAACTGACAGAACTACCCAGGGACCCCTATTTTTTATTTTAATTTTTAAATTAAGTTAAATTTTTATTAAAATTTTTTAAAAGTTTATTTATTTATTGTGAGACAGAAAGAGCGCAAGTGGGGAAGGGGCAGAGAGAGAGAGGGAGAGAGAGAATTCCAAGCAGGCTATGAACCACCAGTGCAGAACCTGATGCAGGGCTTGAACTCACAAACTGCAAGATCATGGCCTGAGCCAAAATTGGATGCTTAACCAATTGAGCCATCCAGGAGCTCCAATTTTAATTTTTTAAAAATATTTATTTATTTATTTATTTTTGAGAGACAGAGAGAGACAGCGTGAGCAGGGGAGGGTCAGAGACAGAGGGAGATACAGAATCCAGAGCAGGCTCCAGGCTCTGAGCTAGCTGTCAGCACAGAGCCTGACGCGGGGCTCGAACCCACTAACCATGAGATCATGACCTGAGCCGAAGCCGGACGCTCAACCGACTGAGCCACTCAGGTGCCCCTCAATTTTAATTTTCTAAAATAGGCTCCATGCCTAACATTGGGTAGAACTCATGGCCCTAACATTATGAGTTATATACAGTAGAGTCCAGAAATAATTCCTCACATATATGGTCACATGATTTTCCACAAGTGTGTCAGGACCATTCAATGGTGAAAAGATAGTCTTTTCACCAAGTGGTGCTGTAAAATTTGCTATCCATATGCAAAAGAATGAATTTGAACTCTTACCTCACACCGTATACACAAGTTGACTCAAAACAGACAGAGACCTAAATATAAAACCTAAAAGCATGAAACTCTTAGGAGAAAACATAGAACACAAGCTTCACAACATTGGATTTGGCAATGACTTCTTGGATAGGACACCAAAGGCAGGAAAAGAAAAAAACCTGACTAATAGGATTTTATAAAAATTAAAAATTTTGTGCATCAATAGACACTGTCAGCAGTTAAAAAGTAACTCACAAAATGGGAAACAATAATTACAAATAATACATCTCATAAGGTATTATTATGCAGAATCTATAGAGAACTATTACATAGAGAGCTACTAAAACTTAACACCAAAACCCCAAATAATCCAATTCAAAAATTAGCAAAGGACATTAAAAATTAGCAATAGATATTTCTCTAAGAAGACATACAAATAGCCAATTAGCATATGAAAATATTCTCAATACCACTGATTAGTCGGAAATGCAAATCAAAACTACAATGAGATACTGTCTCACATGCATTAAGATGGGTACTATAAAAAAAAACAACAACATAAAAGAACAAGTGTTGGCAAGACTATGGAGAAATAGAAGCTATTATGCACTGTTGGTGGAAATGTAAAGTGGTATAGTTGCTGTGGAGAACAGTATGGTGGCTCCTCAAAAAATTAAAAACAAATATTATATGACACAGGTATTCCACTTCTGGGTATGTACTCTTAAGAATTTAAAACAGATATGAGAGATATTTGTTCATTTCTATTCACAGCAGCATTATTCTCAACAGCTAAAGTGTAGAAGCAATCTAAATGCGCAGTGATGTATGAATGGATAAGTAAAATGTGCAATATACATACAATGAAATATTACTCAGCCTGACAAAAAGATGGACATTCTGATACAGGTTACAAAATCAGTGAACCTTAAATACATTATGCTAAGTGAAGTAACCCAGCCACAAAAAGATGAATACTGCATGATTCTACTTAAATGAGATACTTAGAGTAGTCCAATTTATAGAGACAGAAAGTAAAATGGACACCTCAAAAGGGCTGGAGGGAGGGGAGAATGTAAGTTGCATAGGGTTTAAGTTTTTGCAAGATGAAAGGAGTCCTGGAGATGAGGGTTTCACAACAATATGAATGTATTTAAAATATCACTGAACTGTACACGTTAAAACGGCTGATAACAGGGGCGCTTGGGTGACTCAGTTGGGTAACTGTCAGGCTTTGGCTCAGGTCATGATCTTGCTGTTCGTGAATTTGAGCCCTGTGTTGGGCTCTGGGCTGACAACTGAGAATCTGGAGCCTGCTTTGAATTTTGTGTCTTCCTCTCTTCCTGCTCCTTCCCTGCTAACGCTTTGACACACACTCTCTCTCTCTCTCAAAAATAAATAAACATTACAAAAATTTAAAATGATTGATAACAGGGCCACTGGGTGGCTCAGTTGGCTGAGCACCTGACTCAGTTTTGTTTTAGGTCATGATCCCAGGGTCCTGGGATCAAACCCCATGTCAGGCTCTGCACTGAGTTTGGAGCCTGCTTAAGATTCTCTCTCCTTCTGTCCCTCTCCCCTGCTCACAAACTCTCTCTCTGTCAATAAAATAAAATAAAATAAAATAAAATAAAATAAAATAAAAAAGCTAATAGTAAATTTTACATCATGTGAACTTTTCCACACAAAAATTGGGGAAAAAAAGTAACCGTTAAGTAGAAATCATTGTATAATGTCCCACCATTTCTTTAACCATTGAAGGATGTCTGTGTTATTTCCAGTTTTTGGCAATTATAAATGAAGATGCAATAAACATTCATGTACAGTTATTTTTGTATGAACATAAATCTTCATTTCGCTGAGCAGGCAATTGCTGGGTTATATGGTAGTTGGATGCTTAGTTTGTAAAGCTACTGCTAACCTCTTTCTCAGAGTGGCTTTACCGTTTACATTCTCACCAGTAATAATATAGGATCCAATTTTTCTACATCATCACCCACATTTGTTGTCACAACTTTGGTTTTTCACTCTGACTTTTGGAAGCTCTTTACATATTCTATATTAGTCCTTTCTAGGATATGTGGTTTGCAAATATTTTCTCCCAGTATTTTTCATTCTCTTAAAAGGGTCTTTTGCAGAGCAAAATTTTAAATTTTTGACAAAATCAAATTATCTAAATTACCAAGTTTGCCTTTTATGGACTATGCTTTGGTGTCAAGTCTAAGAACTCATCGCCTGCCCCTAGATCCCAAAGACTTTCTTTTTTCTTTCTAAATGTTTAGTTTTTTATTTTTTAAATATTATTTATTTATGGGGCTCTTGGGTGACTCAGTCAGTTAAGCGCCTGACTTCAGCTCTGATCTCACGGTCCATGAGTTTGAGTCTCACATCAGGCTCTGTAGTGACAACTCAGAGCCTGGAGTCTGCCTCGGATTCTGTGTCTCCCTCTCTCTTTGCCCTTCCCCAGCTCATGCTATGTTTCTTTCTCTCAAAATAAATAAACATAAAAAAATCTCTTTTAAGGTTTATTTACTTACTTCATTGAGAGAGAAAGCAAGCAGGGGAGGGGCAAAGAGAGAGAGATTGAGAGAGAAGGAGAGAGAGAGAGAGAAAGAGAGAGAGAATTCTAATCGGGCTCCATGCTGTCAGAGCAGAGCCTGATGTGGAGCTCAAACTCACGAACTGTGAGATCATGACCTGAGCCAAAATTAAGGGTCAGAGATTTAATTGATTGAGCCACTCAGGCGCCTCTCATTCTAAAAGTTTTATAGTTTTGGGGTGCCTGGATGCTCAGTCAGTTAAGCGTGTGACTTCAGCTCAGGTCATGATTTTGCAGTTTGTGGGTTTGAGCCCTGCTTCAGGTTCTGTGCTGACAGTTCAGAGCATAAAGACTGCTTCAGATTCTGTCTCTCTTTCTCTCTCTCTCTGTCCTTCCCCTGCTCACACTTTGTCTCTCTGTCTCTCAAAAATAAATATTAAAAAATTAAAAAATAAATGTTTTATAGTTTTATACTTTATATTTAAATCTATATTTTAGTTTGGGTTCATTTTTGAATAAGGTGTGAGGTATAAGTCAAGTCTTGTGTGTGCGTGCATATGTGTGTGTGTGTTTGTGTGAAAGGATGGCAAATAGCTATAGTGTTGCTTGTGGAAAAGCCCATCTTCAAGGAGTGCCTGGGTGGCTCAGTCGGTTAAGTGTCCAACTTCAGCTCAGTTCATGACCTTATGGTTTGTGAATGCAAACCGAAACAGTGAGATACCACCAGCACCTATTAGAATGATGAAAATCCAAACACCGACACCACCAAATTCTGGCAAGGTTATGGTGCAACAGGAACTCTTATTCATTGCTGGTGAAAATGCAAAATGGTACAGCCATTTTGGATGACAGTTTGGTAGTTTCTTACAAAACTAAACATACTCTTACCATGTAATCCAGCAATTGTGGTCCTTGGTATTTACCCAGATAAATTGAAAACTTATGTCCCCACAAAATCTTTTTTAAAAATTTTAATGTTTTATTTATTTTTGAGAGAGAGAGCAAGAGCAGGGGAGGGCCAGAGAGAGAGGGAGATACAGAATCCGAAGACAGGCTCCAGGCTCTGAGCTAGCTGTCAGCACAGAGCCTGACGCGGGGGTTGAACTCATGAACTGTGAGATCATGACCTGAGCCAAAGTCGGATGCTTTAACCAACTGAGCCACTCAGGTGCCCCCACACAAAATCTTGCACACAGATGTTTGTAGCAGCTTTATTTATAATTGCCAAACTTGAAAGAAACCAAGATGTCCTTCAGTAAGTGAGTGTACAAATAAGCTGTGGTACCTACAGACAGTACAATATTATTCAGCCCCAAAAAGAAATGGACTATCAAGCCATGAAAAGAAATGGAGAAACTTACATGCATATTGCTAAATGAAAGAAACCAATCCAAAAAAAGTTGTTACTGTATGATTCCAACAATACAACATTCTAGAAAAGGCAAAATATCAACACAGTCAAAAGATCAGTGGTTGCCAGGAAACGAGGAGGAGGGATGAATAGGCAGAGTATTCTTTTTTTTTCTATGCAAATATCTTTTATTTTTTTCCCATAATATTTTATTGTCAACTTGTTTTCCATACAACACCCAGTGCTCTTCCCCATAAGTGCCCTCCACCATCACCACCACCTCTTTTCCTCCCTCCCCCTTCAACTCCCAGTTCATTTTCAGCATTCAGTAGTCTCTCAAGTTTTACATCCCTCTCTCTCCCCAGCTCTCTCTCCCTCCTCTGCTCCCCCGTGTTCTCCATTAGGTCTCTCCTGTTTTCCTGTTAGACCTATGAGTGCAAACATATGGTATCTGTCCTTCTCTTAGGCAGAGTATTCTTGAGGCAATGAAACAAATCTGTGTGACACCATAATGGTAGATACATGTCCAAACCTATAGAATTTAAAATGCCGAGAGCAACTCCCAATGTAAACTATGGATTTTGGGTGAAAATGATGTGTCAGTGTAGGTTCATTGATTGTAACAAATGTACTACTTTGGTGCAGGATTTTTTTTACTTATTTATTTTGAGAGAGAGAGAGAACAAAGAGGAGGGGAGGGGCAGAGAGTGAGAGAGTCCCAAGCAGGATCCACAGTCAGCACAGAGCCCAGTGGCTTCCTCCCACAAATTGTGGAATCATGACTTGAGCCAAAATCAAGAGTTGGACGATTAACCAACTGAGCGACCCAGGTACCCCTATAGTTTTGATTTCTTGAATACGTACAATGTCTTGAAATCATGTTGACTAATTTCTGCTGCTTTATTCTTCTTCACGAATGTTTTAGTTATGCTGGTTCCTTTGCCTCTCCATGCAAGTTTTAGAATAATCTTATGTCTTAAAAAAAAAAAAAACTCCTGCTCGGACGTTGACAAGAATTGTGTTAAATTTGAGTATTAGTTTGGAAAGAATTGCCATATTTACTATGTTGAGTGTTCTGATCTATGTACATGATATGTCTGCACTTATTTGGGTCTACTTTGATTTTTTCTTCATCAGAATTTTTTAATTTTCAGCACACAGATTTTATGCATATTTGGTTAAGATTTCATCTGAGTATTTCAAGTTCTTTGAATTGACTATAAGTCATATTGTGTTTTAAATTTTGGCTTCCTTATATATTCCTTATATATTTCCTTATTACTTGGCTTCCTTCTTCCTTATGTGGTTGATTTGTACATGTTACTCTTATATCATACAAACTTGCTGAATTCATTTATTAGTTTTAGGAGGCCTATGGATTTCTTAGACTCTTCTATATGGATAATCATGTCATCTACAAATAGGGACAGTTTTATTTTTTCCTTTCCCATTTGCAAGGCTTCCCCGCCCCCCCTTAGCCTTCTTGAAGTTACTTCTTCTTGCACATCTTCTGAAACAGTGTTAAATAAGAGTTGTGAGAAGGACACCTGGGTGGTTCAGTCGGTTAAGCATCTGCCTCTTGATTTTGGCTCAGGTCATGATCTCACAGTTCATGGGGTCAAGCCCCACGTCAGGCTCTGAGCTGACAGTGTGGAGCCTACTTGGGATGCCCTCTGTCCTTCTCTCTCAGAATGAAGAAAATAAAATTTAAAAAGTTTTTTGAATTATGAATTGTATCAAATCTATATCAGTGCTTGAGTGGGAATTAAGTCTTTATGTAGTTTTATATGCTATAATATGTCTTCAAATAAATCTCTTCTATAAAAAAAACATCAAATTCTGAGGTCTTGGGTGAACCATAGAGGGAGAAAGTAGATGTAGCACCCCAGTATCTTCTTTGAATCTCACAAAAGGCACCCAAGTTCAATGGTATTGGGAACAATTATGGAATGAGATCTTTGTCAAGTGGAAGAATCACAGACTGGTGGGTTCACTGCTCTTATGTTTCTAGCCTTGTCATCAGTCAGAAATAGGTTGTTCTATTTTTAACAAAACACCTTTGCTACTTGGACAGTCATATTCCCCCTTCTTAACGTCTGGATTCTGGGCTTTGAAATCTCACTGGTGCAGTATCTCCTTACAAGCATGTTGCTGAAAGAATTTTCCACATATTACCCTTTGGGGGAATTCCTGTGGGTAGTCTTACCAATGAGCTACTTCCACACAGGAGTGGTTACTCAGTGTGGTGTGGAGGCTCGTACTAGACCATGTTTGTTATAGTTAAGTACAGAAATTGAATTTTTGAAACTTAAGACAAGTTTAATATTGATGTGATATCCAAGCACATGATTAGTTTAATTTTTAAATTGTATTTTATAAGAGTATTGGCTTGTGCGGGATTGCAAATTTTATTAGAAACAAAACAAAGCCAGGGCTTTACTTCAAGTGATGGTAGTAGTACTGGTCCAAAGAGCAATCATGATTCAGGACCAAGGACAGCACCTCCGCCTCCCAAACCTGAGTTCTGTTTTCTGTCTTTGCTACCAGCGGTAGCTACCTCCCCCGGTAGACAAGTCGTTCCCAAATCCAATAGATGCTTTTCAGCTTTTATTTGGCCTTTCTAAAGCGTGACTGTTATTAACATCTGAATCTGTCATTTTTGTTTAATAATCATTCCCAGTGAAGAAATAAAAACCACTCCCTGAGGATTGTCAATGAGCCACACCATCAAAATGAAGGGGCAATTCCTGGTAACTAAAACATACTATCAATCTTAAAACACTGTGTTGTAATTGCTCCTTTTCTTTCAGTGGGCTCTTAGAAGGCAGATGACAGGTCTAATTCATTTTCAACATGTATCATAACACCTGGACCAGAGTTTGTGTCAGCAAATGCTTGCCACTTATCAACTGGGTGATCTTGGACAAGTTTTTACTCAACTTTGTCACTGTTTCCCTCCCTACCTATTAAACTGGAACAGCATTAGAGTCTGCCTAATAATTTTTAAAATATCAGTTCATTTAAAGAGTGACTACAGGGACACCTGGGTGGCTTGGTTACTTGAGTATCCAACTTCAGCTCAGGTCATGAACTCATAGTTCATGAGTTCGAGCCCCACATCAAGACTGCTGCTGTCAGTGCAGAGCCCGCTACTGATTCTCTTTCTCCCTTTCTCTGCCCCCTCCCCACTTATTCTCTCTCAAAAATAACTAAAACATAAAAGAATCAATTAAAAAAGTGATTACAACAGTGCCTGACATAAAAGAACAAAAAAGATGATCATCGCGGCACCTGACTGGCTTGGTTGGGAGACAATGTGACTTTTGATCTCATGGTTGCGAGTTTGTGCCCCATGTTAGGTGTTGACATAACTTAAATAAGTAAAATCTTATTTAAAGGGGCACTTGGATGGCTCAGTCAGTTAAGTGTTTGACTTAATTTCTGCTCAGGTCATGATCTCACAGTCATGAGATTGAGCCCCATGGGCTCTGTGCTGGGTGTGGAGTCTGCTTAAGATTCTTTCTCCTTTCTCCCTCCCCTGCTTTCCCCCAAAACAACTTATTAAAAAACTTCTTTTAATGTTTACTTATTTGTGCGTGTGTGTGTGTGTGTGTGTGTGTGTGTGTGTGAGAGAGAGAGAGAGAGAGAGAGAGAGCGAGCAGGAGTGGGGCAGAGAAAAAGACAAAGAATCTGAAGCAGGCTCCAGACTGAGCTGTGCATGAGTGCAACATGAGGCTTGAACTCATTAACCGGGAGATCATGACCTGAGCTGAAGTCAAACACTTAACTGATTGAGCCCCCCAGGCGCCCCTCTCAAAAAAACTCATTAAAACAAAAAGGATCATCATCATCATCATCACCACCACCACCACCACCACGTGTTGCTGAATAAACTAACCAGGCACTAGGTAGGTACCTGGGTTGAGCTACGTCTTTCTAGTGACATATTTGGGTTTACACTATTCTCATAGGGCATTGTGAGCTTTGGAATTCTCTAGATTTCTTTTTTCTGGGTTCCCATTTTGTCATGGTGGCTACACTCTCCCACCCCTTTTGGTCGTGTACCGCTATCTTTTCCCAGTGGCTTTCCTGCTACCTTCTCTCCCCTCCAGGCTCACCCACAACTTCTTCCTGGTCCCTGGTGCAGAGGGGAGTACACTGAATAACGCGCTCCCCTATTCAAGTGGCCTGGCACCTTCACCCTCAAAGTTCCTGTAACTTTTCTTCCCCTAGTTCCTTAACTGGCCTACTGGCTGCTGGGCAGTCCTAAGTCCCCCGTCTAAATTGTTCTTGTCCCTCGCTGCTCAGGGAGATTTTAATCGTACTTCGAGGCTTTTGTCAAATCTACCCCTTCCAGGAAAACCGCGACATTTCCTTCTCCCTTTCCTGAATTGCTGCTTCAGCCTCAGAGCCCCACATGTCACCATGTTACCCCCTCTCCGCTAATCGATCCTCAGGTCTTCCAGGTGGAAACCCAGGTCATAAATGTCCCATTATCCTCATCATTTCAGCACACATCTGGGGTGGCTGCCCTGTGTTGCAGACGGCAAGCCCCCTCCCCTGAGACTGTGACCCCAATCAGCAAGATAGGCTAACAACAGTGATGCCTCCTCGGGTTTCTCCGTGGATAAGAGATGCCCCGCGGCGGCAAGCGCTGCCGAGCGCTGCCCAGGTTGCGTGGGGGTCTCGCGTGGCCCCTCGGCAGCGTGGGTCGGCGGGAACGCGCCGGGGGCGGGGCCGCGCGAGGACTCCCGGGAGTTGTAGTCCGTGCGCGGGTTCACAGTCTCCGCAGGCTCCGCGCGGAGACCGGAGGACTCGCCCGGGAAAGTGGCGGGGGCGTGCGGGGCGCGAGGAGCTGGGCCCGGCGCTGGCCCCGGGCGGGGATGGGGCAGAGCGCGGGCACCCGGCATGGCCCTGCCGCTGCTGCTGGGGCAACTGTTGGCGCTGATGGGCCACGGGGGCGCGTTCTACCTCGAGGTCCGCGAGCTGGAGGAGAAGTGCTTCATCCAGGAGATCCCCGATGGTACCGTGGTCATAGGTGCGCGCCTCGGCCAGTCCTGGCCTTGCCCTCCCTGCGCCCAGAGTCCTGATTGGGGAGGGAAATAGGCACCATGGCACCAGCTCAGGCCCGCACCTTCCCTCCCCTGCCGGGAGTGGGCTCGGAGGAAATGCGCGGACAGCAGTCTGGCCAAGGCATCCTCTCTCTTGCCTGTGCCAGGGATGGGGGGCGCCTAGGAGGCAAGTCTGAACCAGATTGGAATGATGGCAGAGAAGTGGGGAGGAGAGGGGAGGGGAGGCCGAGGGCCGTGGTCAGGCTCCTCAGACTGAAGATATTCCTGTTCCTCCCCTGACCACTGAGGCTCCATCATGGGTATGGATGGGATTGCAACTCCCTTGCCGCTCCGTTAGGTAACTACAAGACCGAGCTATACGACCCTGCGATGGAAAAATATCAGCCCTCCCCCCAGTGGATCAATTTGTTCGTGTTTGTGAAGGACCCCGAGAACAAGGTGAGGCAGGCCTTAACTCCTTGCAGCCCTCCACCCCACCCCACAACGAGACCCACCAGTGTCAATGCTTAGCCCTCTCTAGTCCTTCATTTCTCACAGGAGGATCTGTCTCCTCGCAGGCAAGATAGCTCAAGGAGGGCCATGCTCTTTGCAAACTGTATTCTGTATTGGCAAAGCTTGGGATCTGAGACTTTCCCGCCAAACTGATGCCATTTCTTTCACACCGTCCCGTCTGGTCTGTGGGGATGTAGACTTGGGATACTCCCACAATTCTCCTGGAAACGGGTGTAAGGCTGTCTTCTCTGTGCTCACTGGAGGCTGCTTCCTCTAGAACCTTCTGGCCCGGCAGTACGGCCCTCAGGGCAGCTTCACCTTCACCTCCCAGTCTCCAGGAGAGCACCAGATCTGCCTCCACCTTGAATCCATCCGGTTCGCCCTCTTCTACGATGGCAAGCTGGTGAGTGTGGCAGGTGGGAGGGCCACAGTCCGCAGGGGCTCAATTTCTCTGCCTCCAGCGTGAAAAGGGTACAGTGGGTGGTGCCTGTTGAGTAGGGCTGGGACTTCCCATGAAGTAAGCATATGAAGAACAGACCTTGAGGATAAAAGGGGACCTTGGGAGGGAGATACTGTGACTTAAAATCCTCCCTCGGCTCCCTGCCATCCTGAAGATACAGACCGAGCTTCCTAATGTGAAATTCAGAGCTGTTCTGCTGATTGCTTCAGGCCTCTCTATTGTCATCTCCCAATACAGGACTTCTAGTAAATGCCTCAGAGTCCTGCTTCTATTTCCCCCTGCACATGTTATCCCTCTCCGTGGTGTTTGGAATATACAACTCCACACAAGCCGGGTCCTGATCTGGTGCTTGGACACCCAGAGCAAGGCCAGTCACCAAGTCTGTATGTGGGGAAGTGTCAGGCCCAGGCTGGGATGCAGGAGCTAGATTTCCAGCAGGTTCATGGAGCTAAGCTCCCGACTCCCACCCTTGGTTCCCCCGTTCCAGGCCATTCACTTGGACATGCAGTTGGGTGAACACACCAGCGATTATGCGGAGTTTGCAGCCAAGGACAAGCTGACCCAGCTGCGTCTGCGCATCCAGCAGCTTGTGGAGCAGGTGGAGTTGATCCAGAAGGAGCAGGAATACCAGAGGGTGAGGGGCTGGGTGGGGTTGGCCCAGGTGGGACAGGGGATGTGTCACCTCTAGGTGGTGGCGCCTCTGGCTCTTCCCCCAGAGGAGGGGGGGGTGCAATTCATTGCCAGACATGCAACTTCTCCCTTCTCTCCTCCCACAGTGGCGGGAGGAGCGCTTCCGGCAGACCAGCGAGAGCACCAACCAGCAGGTGCTGTGGTGGTCCATTCTGCAGACCCTCATCCTCGTGGCCACAGGCGTCTGGCAGATGCAGCACCTCAAGAGCTTCTTTAAAGCCAAGAAGCTGGTGTAGGTGGGCCCCAGAAACCCAGCCCCAACTCATCCCCTTTCTGTTCACTGATGAGAAGTGGCCTGGCCTGGTCTATTTCCTGGCTCCCAACCCCCCAACCCTGGAGGGCTTCCTTGCTTACTGGCAGGGGGACAGAAGACCTCTTTGAACTGGTTTCTCAGCCAGCACGTGGGAAAGGATGGGTTTTCCACTAGACACTTGGTCGGGGATCCGAAGGATTCTTTGTCGCTCGGTGCTGCTGAGGAGGGTGAGGGTGCCCCCACCCCAGGCTAAACCAGATGGATGAACTATCCCAAGATGGAGAACGAAGAGTGCATTATAAACTTCAATCTCTCTGACCTTAATATTTATTGCCTCCTAGTCTGCAATTCATTCCGGTGTTTTGTTTCTAACCAGATATTAACAGGGGTGTGAGGCCCTGCGTGCACTGGTGGGGACTGACCCCAAAATGGATGGGGTGAAGGAAGCTTGTACTTCTAAAGCCTTACCAACTCTGGAGTCCTTTCCAGAAAAGGCCAATTTGGGTCCATCTTATGGGTAACCTGAGTGCTTGTGGGGATCCTCTGCCTCTTCCTGGAATAGGGTCAGTTTCATGTGCTATTCTGGTCACCTGGACTGCTGGGTTCTTCCAAAGAGAGATTCGCTGAAAAATAGCAAATAGAGGTGCCCCTCTTTGTGATGTCACTGGTTAATTTTTTTCAGGAGATTCTTTCTTTCTTTTTTCTTTCCTTCTTCCCTCCCTCCTTCCTTCTTCTCTTCCTTCCTTTCTCTTTCTTTTTGTTTCTTTCCTTCCCTCCTCCTTCTTAAACAAGATCCAAGTAACTGTTTCCATCATATTCAGCATCACCTGTAACTCAGCCTTCACCTGCACACCCAGGTATAGATAACCAGGCACGTGTGTACCTACGGCATCTGCCTGATCTAGGCCACATTTTACCCAGCCCTCTGCTGGTTGCTCTGTTGGAACATAGGCAGTGCGCATGCGCATCTGACATTTTCTGTCATAAGGAAGCTCACTGGTTGGCACCCTCGGCAAAATCAAATCCAAATCATCAAGGCCAAGGATGTCAAAGAGAGACTCCCTCTTAGGAGGGGGAACTTGTGACAGACTCAGCTCTTGACCCCTGGGACAGACACAGCCTCCCCTAGGATACTCCTGAGGGAACTGCAAGCCTTGGAGCTGTTGCCCATTTATGGGTGTGGTCATGACTGGCCTATGGAAAGTGTGAGTGGACTGAACTGAAGGCTGGGGGGGGACCACTTGAGAGTAACCAGGGTGTGTGATCATAGGGTCGACTGCCCTTACTTGAAGCTGGTGTGTATGTGCGTGTATGTGGGGGGTACTCTGCTCTCTGCCACAGGAGAAGCAGAGTGGTCCAGAAAGGCACACTCTTGCACATGAACCCTCTGGTCTGACACCAAATGAGGCCGGGCTTGCACAACAGCTAAGGGGGATGCATGCTTCAGAGGAGAAGGCTATGCACTAAGATTGACGTGACTGGAGCTCTAGCCTAGGCTAGATGGTCAGGGAACGCTGTTTTCAGAATACCATTCATGATAAATTAGCTGGGGGAAGTGGGTTCTCGCCAGAGGGAATAGCACCTACAGAAGTCGTAAGGCAAAGAAGAATATGGCAATTCGGGAAAACCGAAAGGAGGCCAAGGTATCGTAATCCCAACTCTAAGACAGACCACAGGACAGATCTGGTGTTTGCTGGGGGTATGGGAGGTGAAAGTGAACCTGCATTCATAGCCATTCTGCCTGGCCAACGTGACCTACCTACGGAGAAGAGGCGTCAGCGAGAGTGTTCCAGGGAGGACGGGGCTTGAAGGAAACAGGGCTTAGGCTCTCCATGCCTAAAAGTTAGCAAACTGAACCTCAGGCACCCAAAACACTAAAAGGAAGGTCCAGAGCTGCCCAGCAGCAGTTGCTAAAAGCCTGGGTAGCTCAGTTGACTGAACATCGGGTTCTTGATTTCTGCTCAGGTCATAATCCCAGGGTCATGGGATCAAGCCCTGCCACTGGCGCCATGTTGAGCGTGGACCCTGCTTAAGATTCTCTCTCTCTGCCCCATACCCACTTTTGCAGGGATGCTCTCTCTAAAATTAAAAAAAATAATAATTAAAAAAAGCTTATCTGGCAAGGGTGAAGAGTCTGAGAAGAGGCTGGGATGTGACTGCTCCTGGGAAGGGCTTTCCTTCATTCAGAGCTTCTGCCCTTTCAACTCTTTTGGTGTGACTCCATTTTTAGACGAAAGGGGACAACTAAAGATTTGTTTTGTTTTGTTTTAATATCCTTATCTGTCGAAACTAAAAGTTGGTCCTTTTGGGAAAGCACTCAGTCCTGTGAAACCCTAAAGTCTTCACAGCAACAGAGTTGACAAAATTCCTTGACCGCCAGCACCACAGTTAAGTCACCAACCACACCTGTAAGGTAGGTGAGTTTCCGTTTCACAGCCCAGGAAGCCGGCTCGGGGAAGGTCAGTGCCTTGGCGGAGCCACGCAGCCGTCAGAAGAGGCTGAGAGGAGCCGCTAGCCCTGCAGCAGCCCAACTTCGGCCTAGAGCGAAAATCCGGAGTCTTCTCACAACACCCAGCTATCTTCAGTTCAGCAGATGCGGCAGCTAGGAGCGGAAGCACCAGCACCTGCCCCGTCTGGCGCCGAAGCGCAGGGCGCAGGGCTCGGCGGGGCTAAGGGGCCGGCTCACCTTGTCCTCTGGGTCCTTCACCTTCACGAACATGCCGAGCCCGGGGGTGGCCGGCTGGTACTCCTCCCGCTGCTTGTCGTACAGCTGCGTCCGGTAGTTTCCTAGAGGTCAGATGAGCACGTGGTGGTGGGGCGTCGGCAGGCGCCAGGACGCGGCGAGACCGGCTGCTCCCCGCTCTGGAAGAGCTGACTCTCCCGCACCCCCCACCCCAAGACCAAGGTCTTGTTCCAAACTCTCCCCTCCGCCCGCACCTATAACCATGGTCTCGTCCGGGATCTCCTCAATAAAGCACTTCTTTTCGGTCTCTCCGATGTGGAAGCCCGCCTTCACTGGGCGCAAAACACCGTTCCCAGTCCCCGTTAGCATCCTCCCTTCTCCGGTCTCCGCAGCCGCAGCGAGCGGCGCGTGGTAATCTTGACGCCGCCGCGGGACCTGCCGGGATAGCGAGTTCGACCCCGCTGGACTACAAGTCCCGACATGCCCCGCGCCCGCAGCCGGGCATTACCCGAGTAGGGAGCTGCTACTGCATGGAATCGAATTGACGCTCCTTTGCATTCATTATCTTATCTCGGTGGCCCGGCAAGTGGTAGCGATTCTCAGCTTTTTACAGATGCTGCACGTATCTGCAGTATGTTTGTGTTCGCAGTGAATCATGAGCAGATACAGGATTGAAACCAAGGATCCCTGACTTTCCTCGGCATTGCATCTCACATTCTGGGCTTGTTCCTATTTTTAAAAACGGACCTTTGAAAAATGTCACCAACAGTGCACGAACTTGTCTTTGAAAAAAATAATTAAATAATTAAAATCTAGGGCGCCCGGGTGGCTCAGCCCTTTAAGCATTCAACTCTTGATCTCGCCTCAGGTTATGACCTCAGGCTCAGGTCACGATCTCACGCGATAGTGGGTTTGAGTTCCCTCTTCGGTTCTGTGCTAGCAGCGCAGAGCCTATTTGGGATTCCCTCGCTCCCTCTCTCTGCCCTTGCCTGCTTGTTCTCTCTTTGACTCCCTCTCTCAAAATAAATGAGCCCAAAACAAACAAAGCCTGGGAGACTGTCTTTACCACTTCTTTGCCCCCACAACCATCCACTCCTACATCTTATCTACTCTGGTCTGGATGGATCCAGGACCCCCAGGCCCCAAACCCCCACCAGCACCAGACGTCATCCCGGAGGGCTTTGCTGCCCCAGCTCCACCATGATGCCTTCTCTCTAGGACGTGGTTCAGTGCCCCAGTGGCTGGCAGGTAAAGGGATATTGACGGGGGTCTTGGGGAGAGTCACCCGGTTTTGGAGCACTCTGAGCTCAATGTGAGATCAACAGAGGTCTCAGCACTCTGGATTTTACTGCCCTTCCTGGATTTTATACTAATTCTACTGTATTTTGGCAGCTCTTGGAGTTGGTAGTTTATGATTGCACCATGTCAAGATTTCACAGAAACTGTAGGTTTTCTCTCTAATTTGCATCCTCTTTGGTGTTTTGCCTAGCCCTAAGAAGAGAAGTTTGATGAGAATGTGTTGACATTTCCCCCTCATTGGAAGTCTTTACCTCATTTTTCTTTCTTTTTTAATGTTTATTTATTTATTTTAGATGGAGGGAGGGGCAAACAGAGAGGGAGAGCATCACAAGCAGGATCCCTATTGTCAGTGCGGAGCCTGACTTGGGGCTGGATCTCAGGTGTGAGTTCATGACCTGAGCTGAAATCAAGAGTTAGATGCTTAACTGACTGAGCTACCCTGCGGTCCCATCATTTTTCTTAAGAGTAGCTATATAACATAATCTTGGTTCATACAGTAATTTATTCTTTTATCCATTCCTTTGATAAAATGGTTAAGATTTCTTCCCCCTAATGATTTTCTCTTATATATTGCTGAAATAAAAATTTATGTTCATTTTCTAAAAAAGCATTACTGTAGGACATAGTTTTTTGATTAAAGATCACAAAATTGTCCTTTCAAACAGTGGACCAATTCATAGACTCACCAACACTGTGTCCTGCCGCTTATTCTTCCCACCCTGGGCAAACATTTTCAAACTTTTTAACCTTTGTAAAATCAGTGGATGAAAAGTTGTATTTCCTTTTATTTTCCACTTATTTCCTTTCCTATCTATTCTTTTAATTTTTTCTCTTTTTGTTTTGTTTATTTATTTATTTTTGAGAGAGAGGACAAACACAAACAAGGGGGGGGGGAGAGAGAGAGAGAGAGAGAGAGAGATTGAGAATCTGAAGCAGGCTCCAGGCTCCAAGCTGTCAGCACAAAGCCTGATATCAGGCATGAACCCATGAACCATTAGATCATGACCTGAGACAAAGTCAGTGGCTCAGCCAGTTAAGACACCCAGGCTCCCCTGTGTCCTTTTCAATTTTATTTGCTCAGATACTGAGCACTTCTTATTGGTCATTTGATTTCTTCTGTGAATTGCCGATTGTGTTTTTCTTAGTGTCCTTATAACTACATGCTATTACTGTTAATGTAACCACCATTTAGAATTAACAAATGATGGGGTGCCTGGGTGGCTCGGTTGGTTAAGCATCCGGCTTCCGGCTTCGGCTCAGGTCATGATCTCACTGTTTGTGGGTTTGAGCCCCGCGTCAGGCTCTGTGCTGACAGCTAGCTCAGAGCCTGGAGCCTGCTTCAGATTCTGGTTCTCCCTCTCTCTCTGACCCTCCCCTGCTCACACTGTCTCTCTGTCTCTCAAAAATAAATTAAAAAACATAAAAAAATAGAATTAACAAATGATTACAGAATTAATAAATGATAATATTTTATAATAATAGCTTATAATATTTGTAAAATTAAACTTTTTGTGTTGAGATAATTATAGATTCACATGCAATTGCAAGAAACAATGCCGACAGACCCAGTGTACAATGACTCAGTTTCCCTCATTGTAACATCTTGCCCAAGTAGAATGCAATATCACAAACATGACATTGACATCGATACGGTCAAGACACAGAACATTTCCATCACTACAAGGATATAATGTTGACCTATTGTAGCCTACCCGCCTACGCCTTCACCCCATCTTTAACCCCAGACAACAGTGAATCTGTGTTCTCCATTTCTATAATTCTGTCATTTCGAGAATGTTCTATAAATGGAATCATACGATATGCAACCTTTTGAGATTGGTCTTTTCCACTTATCATAACTCTCTGAAGATTTATTCAGTTTATTGCATGTTTCAACAGCTACTTTTTGTAGTAAAAAGTAACCATTATACACAATGAATAAAGGTATAATTCTGTGATATCCCCAATGGATAGGTAAGAATAGAGCTGTTACAGGAGCAGAGTTTTTGTGCGTTATTGAAGGTAAGCTGGTGTAAATTCAAATCAGAGTGATAAAACTTTAGGTTGTTAAATGTCATCTTGGTGGTAACCACAAAGAAAATAGCCATAGAATATACACAAAAGGAAATGAGAAAAGAATTTAAATGTTTCACTACTAAAAAAACTAACTAGCTGCAAAGAAGACAGTAAATGTAGGAAATGAGGGACAAAAAAAGCTGTAAGATAAATACAAAACAAAAGAGTAAAGTAACAGAAGGACTTCCTTCCTTGTCAGTATTAGTTTAAACTTTTTTGAGAGAGAGAGAGAGGGGCAGGGCAGAGGGAGAGGGAGAGAGAGAATCTCACGCAGACTTCATGCTCAGTGCAGAGTCCAATGCAGGTCTTGATCTCACAACCATGACATCATGACCTAAGCTGAAATCAAGAGTTGGACACTTAACTGACTGAGCTATCCAGGCATGCTTGTATCAGAAATTACTTAAAAATTTTTTTTAAATGTTTTTTTAATTTTGAGAGACAGAGAGAAATAGACCATGAGCAGGGGAAGGGTAGAGAGAGAGGGAGACACAGAATCCAAACCAGGCTCCAAGCTCTGAGCTGTCAGCACAGAGCTGGACACAGGGCTCAAACCCATGAACTGTGAGATCATGACCTGAGCCAAAGTGGGACCCTTAACCGACTGAGCCACTCAGGCGCCCCTCAGTAATTACTTTAAATGTAGATGCATTAAACTCTCTAATCAAAAGACAATAGTTGGGAAAATGGATAAAAACATGACCCAACTATGTGCTATCTACAGTAGACCCACTTTAGATCAAGAGACACAAATCGGTTTGAAAATGAAAGAATGGAAAAGGCGATTCCACATAAATAGTAACCAGAAGAGAGCGGGAGACTATCTGACAAAATAGACTTTAAGTCAAAAAAGTTACAAGCTATGGTAACGGCACACAAAGAGCTACATAGATCTATGGGACAGGATAGAGAGTCCAGAAATACACCCACATTCATATGGTCAACTCGTCAACAAAGGAGGCAGGAATATATAATGGAGAAAAGACAGCGTCTTCAATAAATGGTGTTGGGAAAACTGGCAAAAAAACTGAAAATGAACTACTTTCTTACACCATACACAAAATAACCCCCCAATGGATTAAGGATCTAAATATAAGATCTAAAATCATAAAACTTCTAAAGGATGAGGCGCCTTGGTAGCTCAGTCACTTAGGCATCTGACTTTGGCTTAGGTCATGATCTTGTGGTTTGTGAGTCTGAGCCCCCATCGGGGCTCTGTGAGAGAACTTGGAGCTTGGAGCCTACTTGGGATTCTGTGTGTGTCTCTCTCTGCCCCTTCCCTGCTCATGCTTTGTCTTTTTTTTTCTCTCTCTTTGTCAAAAAAAAAAAAAAACCCAAACACTAAAAAAAAGAAGAATTTCTAAAGGATAACAGAGGCAGTCATCTCTGGGGCATTGACCTAGAAACATATTTATGACAGGGAAAGCAAGAGAAACAAAGGCAAAAATAAACTGTTGGGACCATGTCAAATTATAAAGCTTTTTGCACGTTAAAGGAAACCGTCCACAAATGCACAGGCAAGCGATTGAATGAGAGAAGATATTTGCAAATGATGTATCTGATAAAGGGTTAATATCTAAAATATATGAAGAGGGGCGCCTGGGTGGCTCAGTTGGCTAGGTGGCTGACTTCAGCTCAGGTCATGATCTCACAGTTCGTGGGTTTGAGCCCCACATCAGGCTCTGTGCCAACAGCTCAGAGCCTGGAGCCTGCTTCAGAATCTGTCTCCCTCTCTCTCTGACTCTCCCCTGCTCACACTCTGTATCTCTCTCTCAAAAATAAACATACATTAAAAAAAACCTTTAAAATATATGAAGAGCTCATACAATTCAACATCAAACCCTCCCCATAAAAACAAAGAAACCAAACTCCCCCAAACAATATGACTGCAAAACAAATGGAGGGGGAGCCTAGGTGGCTCAGTTCGCATCAGACTCTTGATTTCTGCTGAGCCTGCTTGGGATTCTGTCTCTCCCTCTCTTTCTGCCCTTCCCTCCCCTCCTCTCAAAATAAAGAAATAAACATTGAAAAAAAAAAAAACAGAGGGCCTGAATAGACACTTTTCCAAAGACATACAGATGGCGAACAGATATATGAAAAGATGCTAGACATCACTAATCATCAGGGAAGTGCAAAACAAAAGCACAATGAGATATCACCCCCACAGCAGTCAGAATGGCTAGAATCAAAAAGACAAGAGAAAATAAGTGTTGGTGAGGATGTGAAGAAAAGGAAACTCTTGTGACTGTTGGTGGGAAAACAAATCGATGCAAACACTGGTAAACAATAAGATTCTTCAAAAAACTAAAAATAGAAATACCATACAGTCCATTAATTCCACTACTGGGCACCCAAAGAAAATGAAAACACTAATTTGAAAAGATATATGCACTCCCTATATTTATTGCATCATTAATTAACAATGTGAAGGCAAGGAAGCAACCTGTATCTAACAACAGAGAGCGGAGAAGGAACAAGTGGTATATACATACAATGGAATCACTCAGCCTTAAACAAAGAATGAGAGGGGCCTCTAGGTGGCTCAGTCGCTGAGTGTCTGACTTCAGCTCAGGGCGTCATCTGGCCATTTATGAGTTCGAGCTGGGCTGCCTGCCGTCAGTGCAGAGCCCGTTTCAGTTCCTCTATCTCCCTCTCTCTGTCTTTCTCTGTCTTTCTCTCAAAAAAAAAAAAAAAAAAAAAAAAAAAAAAAAAAAAGGAGGGGCACCTGAGTGGCTCAGTCAGTTAAGCATCCGGCTTCAGGTCAGGATTTGATCTCACGGTCCGTGGGTTCAAGCCCTGAGTCAAGTTCTGTGCTGACAGCTCAGAGCCTGGAGCCTGCTTCCGATACTGTGTCTCCCTCTCTCTCTGCCCCTCCCACTCCCCCTCTCTGTCTCTGTCTCTCAAAATAAAATAATAAAGACATTAAAAAAAAAGGGAATTTTCCATTTGTGACAGCATAGATGGACCTAAAGGGCAGTATGCTAAGTGAAATAAGTCAGACAGAGAAATACAAGTACTGTCCGATTTCGCTTATATGTGGAATCTAAGAAACAAAAGAAATGAACAAACACAAAGAAACTGAAATAGACTTAAAATACAGAAAACTGGTGGCTACCAGAAGGGAGAGGGTTGGAACGACTGGAGAAATAGGGAAAGTGGAATGAGAAGTACAAACTTCTAGTTATAAAATAAATAAGTCACAAAGATGAAAAGTACGGTATGGGGAATATAATGAAAAACACAGTAATAATGCTGTATAGTGACAGATGATGACCGCACTTATTGTGGTGAGGCCTGCATAATGTACAGAATTGTTGAATCACTATGTCATGCACCCGAAGCGAATATAATGTTGTGTGTCAGCTATACTTCAATAACAATAAAAAAATAAAACTGGGCTGGAAACATTTAGATTTCAAACATAAAAGATCTCATAACAACTCTCTGTCTATCCTGAAGTCCCAGACATTTGTTATTTATTTATTTATTTATTTATCTGGAACACCTGGGTGGCTCAGTCAGTTGAGTGACCTTCTCTTGATTTCGGCTCATGTCATGATAGCAGGTCACGGGATTGAGCCCCGAGGCAGGGTCCATGCTCAGCTCTGTCTCTCTGTCTCTTCCTTTGCCATTCTCTCCTGCTTGTGTGATCTCTTTCTCTCTCTCAGATAAAATAAAATAAATAAATACATAAATAAAGAAATAGGCTTCATGCCCAGCAGAGTGTGCTTGAACTCATGACCCTGTGATTAAGAGTCAGACGCTTAACTGACTGAGCGCTCCAGGTACCCACCTCCGGAAAGACCTTAATAGAGAAAGAAAAAAGGTATCTATGCCTTATGATATTATGCAGAAAAAAACCCTATTTGACTAAATGTCTTATAGTTTACCTAAACATTTTTAAAGGTATAATTCATACACGATAGTAGATGGTCATAGTGCACAGTAAGGGAAGTTTTGATATTCTTATATAAACACATATAAAACCATTATTAAAATCAAAATAATGAGCGTATGACCTCCCCCCACCACAGTATTCCTAACGCCCTTTTGTAATTCCTTCCTCTCTATCCTATCCCTGGGAAAACTGCCCCTCTGGTTTCTCTCACTGTAGATTAGTTTGCACTTCATAAAGTTTTACATAAATGGAATTAAATGTATATGCTCTTTTTGTCTGATTTCCTTCATTCAGCATAACTATTCTGTTTCATCTGTGTTGCTGTGTCTATCAATAGTTTATTCTTTTTATAGTTGAGTATCATTCCATTGTATGGACGTAATACCATCTGTTTATCCATTCCCTGCTCAGGGACATTTGGGTACTTTCTGGTTCTTTTGGGTTCTTGGGTTCTGTAGCTATTATAAGTAAACTGCTATGAATATGTGTGTTCTAGTCTTTGTGTGGACATATGCTTCCATTTTTGGTGGGTAAGTGCCTGGAAATGGAACGGCTGGGTTTTACAGTAACTGTACTTTTTAGAGAAACTGACACATTGCCTTCCAAAGTGCTTTTCTCCCCATCAATATTGCTCGAGAATTCCAATTCCTCCACGTCCTCTGTAATAGCTGGTAAAATCAGTTATTAGACATTCTAATAGGTATGGAGTGGGATCTCTTTGTGGATATGATTTGTATTTTTCTAACGACTGATGTTTAACTTCTTCAAATGCACTTAATTTCCATCCATAGATCTTCTTGGGTGAAGTGCCTGTTCAAACTTTGGCCCATTTAAGAAATTAGGTTGTTTGTTTTATTATGGTGTTTGAGAGTTATATATTATGGACATGTTTAAAAATTTTTTTACATTTATTTATTTTTGAGAGACAGAGAGAGACAGAGTATGAACAGGGGAGGGGCAGAGAGAGAAAGAGACACAGAATCTGAAGCAGGCTCCAGGCTCTGAGCAAGTTGTCAGCACAGAGCCCGACTTGGGGCTCGAACCCACAAACCGTGAGATCATGACCTGAGCTGAAGCCAGATGCTTAACCGACAGAGCCACCCAGGGGCTCCTGGAGTGTGTGACTCTTGATCTCCCAGTTGAGAGTTTGAGCCCCACAATGAATGTAGAGATTACTTAAAAATAAAATAAGATAAAAAATAATTTAAAAAATAATATGTTTTTATCACAGCATATCTGGTGCATCCAGATATTATCTAGCATCTGAGTTTTGTCTTGGAATGAAGCTGGCCTTCATCATTGGCTGACCTGATTTCTATCTCTACCTCATTAATTACTAATAACATGGCCTTGGGACAGTTATTATTATTATTATCATTTTTTTTATTTTGGGGGACAGTTATTTTAAACTCATCCAGCCTGCTCCCTTATCTGTATCATGAGGTGATGTAACTACTTCATATGCTTTCGTGAGGCTTGGGAAAATAAAGACAGTGCCCCTGGGCACTTAAAAAATGGCAAGCATTATTATTGTACAGTTAAGGGATTTATGATACGCAGAGATCAAGGTGGTAGGAAATGTTCACACAGTTCAATGATATCTATGCCAGGGACAGAATATAGAACCTATTTCTGCTTATTCAGAACTCATTCTAGTCAACTGACCAAAGAGATTAGGAACTCAAGGATTACGAAGAAAGTTTTCAGAGGGTAGAGATGACCAATCCCAATTCCAGATTCTAAAATATGGCCAACCAATGAATATTTATTATGTTTCTGCAGTTTTAGCTGCTGACAAAACTGACAAATAAGATAACCAAGGTTTCAGCTCTTAAGCTTATATTCTAGGAAAGAGAGCAAAGTATAAATAAATAAACAAAATAATTTCAAACAATGGTAAATGACCACAGATTGATGTGAGAGAGCCTGTCTGGGTAACAGAGAGAAACCTGCCTTAAATGATGAGAAAGAGGCATCCACACGAGGTACTGGGAGGAAGACTGTCCTGTGCAGGAGGAAACTATACAAAGTTGGAAAGTTCCCCTGATGGTAATGAACCTGGTGTGTGCAAGGGACAGAAAGAAAGTGGTGCGTTTCGGCACAGTAAGTAAGCATGAGAATGGTGGGGAAGAGATTCCTGGAGGTAGGGCAGAGGCCACGTCAGGGAGCGTCCTGAGCAGGTCATGGTAAAAAATTGAGGGTTTTTAGAGGTTGCAATGGAGAGTTACTGGAGGGCTTTATGGAGGAGGGTTATCCTACCTGGCTTATATTTTTAAAAAGACCACTCTGTTTCTCTCTGCAGAATGGATCATGGGAAGGCCCGAGTGGAGCAGTTAGGGTGGCTGGGACTAGGTTTGTGTTAATGGAGTTGGATACAAGCAAGGGCAGACTCTCAAAATCTTTGACCTTCTAAAATAAAGGGTTCTACCTTCTATTCCATGATCTCATCTAGCATTTCTGTCATTTACCATGGACTTGTTTATTATCTGTCATTCTTATTTAGGGTGGCCACATAAAATATAGGCACTCTGTTAAAACTGCATTTCGGGTAGAATAACTCATTATTCTCATTATTCTTTTTACTGTAGGTGTTCCCCAATATTGCATGGGAAATTCGAATACTGAAAAAACTGTTCGTCATCTGAAATGCAAATAAACTGTGCATCATGCATTATTCTGTGCTAACTCTGGCAACTCCACCCCCGCTAGAATGTGAGTCCCAGAAGGGCAGGAACCACGTCTGTCCCCAATGTACACCTAGGGCTAAGCGTGTACACCTAGGGCTAAGCGTGGGGCCTGTCGGGAACGCGGTGGGAGCGCACACCTACTCACAAAATGAATTGAAGAAGGGTGTAAGGAAAGAATGAGTGACTGAATAAACGAATGCGCGAGAGCCCGTAGGTGTGGGGGGCGTGTGGGTGAGCACGCGGGAAGACAGAGAAAATCGAGATCCGCCAGGCGCGGCCCGGGCGCGAGGAGCGGCGGACGCGCTGAGGTCAGCGGCGCCCGGGGCCCCGGTGACGTCATCACGCCTGCGCTGCCGGCCTCGCCCGGGCTTCAGTGGCGCCGGCGCCTCCTCGGCTGTTGTGCCGACCGGGTAGCTGAGAGGTCTCTGGTGACCCCGGCCCAGCGCGGGCAGCCTGCGGAGCCGTCCAGTTTCGGCGGTGGCCTTCTGTCCCTGTCATTGACCGTCAGCCGGCAGGCCTGGCCGCTCCCCCGCGAGGAAAACTTCTCAGGGCCATGTCCAGGCCGAGCAGCGTCTCCCCGCGGCCGCCCGCTCCTGGCGGCGGGGGCGGCCACGCTCCGTGCGGCCCTGGGGGCGGACGCCGGGCCCGGGGGCTGAAGGACATTCGTATAGACGAGGAGGTGAAGATCGCGGTCAATATCGCTCTGGAGCGCTTCCGCTACGGGGACCAGCGAGGTGAGGTTCCTGACAGGGACTCCGCCTCCCCCTAGGCCCGGCCCACTGGCTGCCTCGGAGGAGGGAGGGCAGGCCAGGGCCGACCCTCCCCTCCCCCTCGCTCCCTCCCCCCGGCCCGGCCTCCCAGGCCCCCTCGCGCCGGCCCCCGCGGCGCCCCGGGGCCGCGCTTGGTGGCCCGCCGTGGGATGCGCGTCGTCCTGCGCATCCGCAGGGTTAAGGCACTTGCCCGGCATTAATTAGAAGGTGACAAGAGTCGGGCGCTCCCTTGCAGGAGGCATTTCTTTTCCCAGAGAGAGGCCTTGTAGGCACCCTGGGCTGCTTAGCGACAGTTTTTAGGTTTTGGTACATCCCTACTTTAAAAAAAAAATTTTTTTTTAAAGGAAATTGTGGCAGCCTTAGGTGAGGCACGTTTAAGCTATAGAAGTAGAAGAGTAGAAGGAAATCAGGCAAATAAATGCACCGGGGATTGGCCGTGTATTGTTTAAATCCCGAGAGCGTCACCCTTAACCACTTGAAAACAGTCAGACTTACTTTGGTAGATGAAAACGTTTCTCATGCCTCGTAGGGGTAGAAGGCTGCTTGTGTTGGGTCATACCGCGCAGAGCGAGCAGCCGACCCGCGGGGGTCAGTACAGCGTATCAAGTGCCCAGCCCCGTTTGCAGGCCAAAGTAGGTGACCCTTTCGATACTCAGGGGTTTACGGCCCGGAACAGGCAATGACCTGGACAGAGTGAACGTACATGACACAGGGTCTCAGCAATGGTATCTAACAGTCCTAGAGAAGTCTGTGCAGTTTTGAAAGCAAAGGCCGTGTGCAGTTTGACGTGATGCGTTCATAATGCTCGAGCGTACTTCATCATGGACTGCAATGAGCCCTTTGTTAGTGAAGCCAGTAAGGACGAAGTTAAAAGTGTAAAATATGTTCATCAGTCGTCGGACCAATTGAAGATTCCAGCACAAATAAGAGCAGTATTGTTTGGTGAACATTAGAACCTTCGATCACATTTAGCCTTAATTTTTACTAATATCGGAACTCTGGTAGACATTTAGAAGTTATTGAATTAATATCTACTTTTCACATAACATATAAATTTGATTATTTGTATGATTTTCTTCATATTTTATATCTACGTGTGTGTATTGAAGTACCTTGAAAGAAAATTGTGTATTCCCAAATGGTACGTTGTGTTTTTTTTTTTTTTCCATGTAGAAATGGAATTTCCTTCTTCTTTGACCAGTACTGAAAGAGCGTTTATTCATCGATTGAGTCAGTCTCTTGGTTTGGTCTCTAAAAGTAAAGGGTAAGCTGATAGCTTTTCTTATTTAAAAATAATTATTTGCCAAAAAGAAGTGTTTCTGACTACATTTAAGTAGTTATTGCTGTTTTAGATTCACATTCTTAATTATGTTGTATGTAGATAAACTGATTTATGTTTGTACCAAACTCAGATTTTTTCCTTTTCCTCTTATCCTTCCTGTTTTTATTTTCCCTTAGGGGTAAAAAAAAAAAATTAAATGTAAGAAAAATAAGGTCTTACATTTAATTAAAAAGTTGAAGTTGTTTGCTTGAGGAGAATATTTTCTTTTTTCATAGAAACTAAGTCATTTTTTATTTAAAAACTTTTATGTTTTTTTATTTTATTTTTGAAAGACAGAGAGAGACAGTGTGAGCAGGGGAGGATCAGAGAGAGAGGGAGATAGAGAATCTGAAGACAGGCTCCAGTCTCTGAGCTGTCAGCACAGAGCCTGGTGTGGGGCTCGAACCCACAGACTGTGAGATTATGACCTGAGCCGAAGCCAGACGCTCAACCGACTGAGCCACCCAGGCGCCCCTCTAAGTCTCATGTTTTAAGAGGAGTGGTTGGGCTAAAGATAATAAGTACAGTTATTTACAGAACTATTTATTTTAAGGTTACCATACTGTAATGGTAACTTTAGTTTTTTAAAAAAAATTTTTTAAAATGTTTATTTTTTTGAGAGAGAGCGTGAGAGCGAGTGAGAGCACAACTTGGGGAGGGGCAGAGAGAAGGAGACACAGAATCTGAATCAGGCTCCAGGCTCTGAGCTGTCAATGCAGAGCCTGATGTGGGGCTCGAACTCATGAACCGTGAAGTCGGACGTTTAACTGACTTGGGCCACTCAGGCGCCCCTATGGCAACTTTAGAATACATAATTGTTTTCTTTCCTACCAACTTAAGAATCTAATGATTAGAAATGATGAAATAGAATGGGCCAGGAAGAAACAGTATACATTTTTTGCAGGTCACTGATCTATAAGGGTGAAAAACTCACTTGAATCATCCAAATTGAAGAACTCTAAAATTATGTGGAATGATTTCATTTTGGGAATAAGGATGGCGGGATTGATATATAGCAGAGTTTCTCAGTGTTGGCACTATGAACATTTTAGACTGCATAATTATTTATTGTGGAGGGCACCTTGCATATGGCAGGATATTTAAAAGTGTATCTAACCTTACGCATTATGTGCCAGGAACACTTCCACCCACAGTTTTAACCGGAAATGCCTCTAGACATTGCCAAAATATTCCCTGGGGAGCAAAATTGCCTCTGGTTAAGAGCCACTGAGAGGGGCAAAGGAAGGGAAAATTTCAGTTTACCAGGGTTTGGGTTAAGAAGATAGAAAGCACATGACTACTCGGTTAGTATATTAATATACAGCAGGAAGATCTTAAGATGCACGTATTTGATGTAGGAATATCAGGTATTTGAATGTCCACAGGGATATGTTTTTGGTGAGATGGGATTTAGCTTAGATGAGTGTACTTTGAACATCACTAAGGCCAGTGCCGGAAGCAGTGGTAGTTTTCGAGCATGCCCAGACCATAGTCCGCTGGGTAGGTTAAATACTGCACTTGAAAATGAAGAGCACAGGGCCATAATCCTTTATCCAAAAACACCTGGACCAAGAAGATTTTGAAATTCAGATTGTAGAAACATTTTAGGGTATATTTGCAATATGTTATGTAATAAGCCCTCATAAGGTACAGGCATCACCTTTAATCACAATATTTCTGCCAGAAAACATAAGGTATTCACAGTAAAATAAATCCTGGAAATAGCCTCATGTGAATGTAATCAGGCTTCGGTACCAACTGAAGTTGCTGCTGTCAACTTTAAAAATAAAGCTGGCGATTGCTTTACCGACAAAAGATTGTTTTCTTTGGAAATAGAGAGTTGCAATCTGGGACAAGCAAGCTACTATGAAACCATCTCAAACTCCAAGAAACAGAAGAGAGGGGCATTATTTTATGGAGAAGAAGGAGGAAGTTGGGAGGGGTTGTTTTGAACAAAAGTCCATTGGAGAGAGGCAAGAAATTGAGGGTGGTTCTCAGTTGGCTGGGTTGCTGGGATGGTTGGCTTCTTGTCGAAGATGCAGTGCACATCTTTTCCTGCTGGGGCCTGTAATCGAATCTTCTCTGCTTTGGAGGAGTCGGCGGTTGGGTCTGTAATTGATAGTTTTTCCTGTAATTGCCATGAGGTGTTTGGCTTTCCCTACCGGTCTCCCCTTCTAGCACCCCAGTCCACTTGAATGAGGCTTCTCTTTATTAATTTTCACATTGCAAACTTAGATCTTCCAGTTTTCATTGTTGTTTGTGTTTAAGAGTCGCAGGTAAGAGGGGCGCCTGGGTGGCTCAGTCATTTGATTGAGCATCTGACTCCCACTCATGTCATGATCTCTCAGTTCGGCAGTTTGGGCCCCATGTCAGGCTCTGTGTTGACAGCACGGACCCTGGAGCCTGCTTCATATTCTGTGTCTCTTACTCTCTGTCCCTCCCTCGCTCCTTCTCTGTGCCGCTCTCTCTCTCTCTCTCAAAAATAAATAAACATTAAAAAAAAAAGGAGTTGCAGATACGAGGTTGAGGGTCTGTCCTAGATAGATCTTTTGTAAAGACACAGTGCTGCAGCTACATCATTTCAGTGGTTAAACTGGTTTTGAATTCTAAATAGTTAACTTAGAAATGGCCATTAGAAATTACTCTTAGAGGGGCGCCTGGGTGGCTCAGTCACTTAAGTGTCCGACTTTGGCTCAGTTCATGATCTCACAGTTAGTGAGTTCGATCCCCACGTTGGGCTCTGTGCTGACAGCTCAGAACCTGGAGGCTGTTTCAGATTCTGTGTCTCCCTCTCTCTCTGCCCCTCTCCCACTTGTAATCCGTCTCTCTCTGTCTCTCACAAATAAATAAATGTAAAAATTTTTTTTATTAAAAAAAAAAAGAAATTACTCTTAGGTGCCTGGGTAGCTCAGTCGGTTAAGTGTCTAACTCTTCATCTCAGCTCAGGTCTTGATCTCAGGGTCATGTGGGGCTTTGCGCTGGGTGTAAAGCTTACTTAAAAACAAAGAAAAGAAAAAGAAGTTACTCTTAGAAAAGAAGACCATTGGAATAGACTCCCTCTATTTCTGTTCAGTAGCACAATTGTTGGAGAAACTTGGGGAAAGGTAGAGAGCAAGACAGAAGTTATGAGGACCAAAAAAGGTGGGCGAGAGACACTGAAGGGAGACGAAAAAAGATGCTA
This sequence comes from Helogale parvula, assembly GCA_004023845.1. Classification (NCBI taxonomy): domain Eukaryota; kingdom Metazoa; phylum Chordata; class Mammalia; order Carnivora; family Herpestidae; genus Helogale; species Helogale parvula. The sequence continues at coordinate 105,633 of PJEM01004142.1, forward strand.
AGGGAGGCCAGGCAACCCTGTCTTCTCATCTAGTCCCTAGTGCCTATTCCTAGTGCTCGATGGACCCTCTTAGAAAATTTCGTAGTGCTCTGGCTCCCCTTTTAGTCTTGATTAAAGGCAATACAGTGTTTATTTAGTGGTCCTTGTGATTTTTTCAGATGCCTTTCCTTGTTTTCATATGTATGAAGAACTTCTTACATTATTTCTTTTTATTTGTATGAGAATTTGTACTTGACTTACATTTTCATGGGCTTTTCTATTCACCTTTGAGTAAAAGTTTTTTTCCCCTAGTTGCTGGCATAACTTCCTTAACTTAGTAAATTCGTTTCTCTGGTTTTTTTTCTTTTGTACCTGGCATCATGGTTCCTTAATAGTATTTGAGAGAGAGCCTGGTGTGGAGAAAAAGGCAGGAAACATGGATTTGACTCTTAGTCTCTAACTGCCTGGTTCTCTAGCTTTGGTCACGGCCCTTAACTTTCAAGACCTGTTTTTTTATTAAAAAATTTTTTTTTAATGTTTTTATTTATTTTTCAGAGAGAGAGAGAGAGAGAGAGACAGCATGAGCAGGGGAGGGTCAGAGAGAGAGGGAGATAGAGAATCTGAAGCAGGCTCCAGGGTCTGAGCTGTCAACACAGAGCCTGACGTGGGGCTCAAACCCACTAACTGTGAGATCTTGACCTGAGCCGAAGCCGGACGCTTAACCGACTGAGCCACCCAGGCGCCCCAAGACCTGTTTTCTTAAATGTAGGATGTGAAGAATGGCCCTTTGTTTTAATTTGGATTCTGTGATTCTGTAGTTTATCTTCAGCATCTTAAAAGGTAAGAGTCTGGGGTGCCTGGGTGGCCCAGTTGGTTGATTTCAGCCCAGGTTGTGATCTCTTGGTTGTGAGATTGACCCCTGCGTTCGGCTCTGCGTTGACAGCGGGGAGCCTGCTCATGCTTCTCTCTACCCCCCCACCACTCGCATGCACGTGTGTGAGCTCTCTCACTCTCTCAAAATAAATACACATTAAAAAATCAGATCCCAAGTTTACTGGCTGATAGTTGACATTTTTTTTCATCACTTTCTCCTTTTTGCTCCCCTTTCTTTCAAAATGCAGCCGTGTCTGTTGGATTTTGTTTTTCATTCCTTTCTGAGGAGTTGAATTTATTTTGCAACTGGTGACTTTTTCTGGATTGCTTTTTATAATTGCTTGTCTTTTGGTGAAATTCTTGTTGGAGTAATATTCCCATTTTGTGTCTCTTAGTGTAGCCTTAGGTTTTCTTGGAAATTTCAGTCAAGTTTTCCCATATCAAAATTTCACCTGCTTAAAATTTGTTAACCTTTTTTCTTCAACTGAGGTCTCTGTGTTTCGGTTTTAAGAGCACACCTTCTTTGACCTGTTCACAAACAGAACAGAACCTCTTTCCAGTTCCTGTTAGTCCAAGTTATGCAAAATGAAATTTACAAAATGCACTTTGTTAAAGACTTACGGAAAGAGAAGCTATATAAAGTACATGAAAATGGGTTTTCCAAGGACAAGTTTCTTCTTGAAGTCCGTGCTTCATAGGTATCCAAGTGCTCTAGGCACCCTGACCTGCACGAAGGCTCTACCCTGCACGAAGGCCCCCTTTTCAGATTTGGATTACTGCCTCCCTTACCTCTTGCCTGGGAAGGTTGTGGATTGCACTCTTCCTTTTCTTCTCCGACTTTAAATAGGAGAAATTGGTTAAAAGTGAATTTTTGAGCATCCATTGAAAAGAAATCGCCTATGGTGCCCAATAGTAACGATGACAACATTTATTAAGTATTTTTGTGCAACAGGCATTATGCTAGGTGCTTAAGTTTTAAGTAGGTTACTTAAAATTTTTTTAATGTTTGTTTATTTTTGAGACAAAGAGAAACAGTGAGAGCGGGGGAGGGGTTGAGAGAGAGAGGGAGACACAGAGTCCAAAGAGTCCCCAGGCTTTGAGCAAGTAGCCTAGAGACGGGTACAGGGCTCGAACTCATGAGCTGTGAGATCGTGACCTGAGCTGAAGTTGGACACTTAAACTGACTGAGCTACTCAGGTGCCCCTAAGTAAGTTATTTAATCCTCACAATAGTCTTAATTAGTAGAGTCTGTTAATAATGCCTGGTACCTGTATAACAGATGAGTCAGTTCAGGGTTGGAGAGGTTAAGTGATTTTTCCCCAACGCCACACAGCTAGTGAGTGGCAGAGCAAGGATTTGAACATAGTTAATGTTTCGCTAGGGTTAAAAAAATTTTTTTTTAATGTTTGTTTGTTTTATGGGGGGGGAGGGGCGGAGAGGGAGGAAAATCTGAAGCGAGCTCTAGGTTCCCAGGTCAGCCCAGAGCCTTATGTGGGACTCGAACCCAGGAACCGTGATATCATGACCTGAGGTGAAGTCGGAGGCTCAATGCACTGAGCCATCCAGGTGCCCCGAGTTTTTGATGTTCACAGTGAGTTCATGGTAATGTCCTAGGAGCAGTGAGCAGTTAAAACGGAATTATTAGGTCTCATCTCTAAGTTCCTTGTAGTCCAAAGTCACAGAATGAACAAATGTACCACAGTCGTAGTGTCTGTAAGATGAGACCAACTTTGTTTCGTGACAAAGCTAACTGGTTGGCTTATTGATTTCCACACAGTCATAAAAGAAAGTACACTTTAGTATGATATAGGCTTTAAGAAATATGCAACTCTCTATTACAGTATTGGAAAGAAAATGGTTTGGCATTAGGTCTTTGCATCATTCTGCATAATGCAAGTATAGATTAAGGAAATAGGAAATTACGCATTGGCAGAGCATCATATGAATGTATATTATTTTTTGAGATATTAGGTCTTTGGTGGTTGTGAGCTTTTTACATCATTTCAGATTTTGGCTCCTTAGCTGATTTTTTAAGCTGTTTATGGATTTGGAGAGTGGAGCGTAATAAGGCATAGGGTGGTATTTCGAGTTAAATGTTGAGTAACATGCTGTGTAAATTGATAAATTGATTAATATTAAAATCGCGTCATATTTGATGAGTGGTTTTTCCTTAAAACGAAGAAGCCATTGAAATGCCAAAACTTCATTATGGCATGTATTGATTACTTTCACACTTTGGAAGTTAGATATTATGGTGTTCATGCCTATAATTTCAGCACGCTTACTTTTATATTTAAAAATTGCATATGGAGCTTGCATTTCATGATTTGAAAAAAATGATTGTGGCATTAATTTACTTATCATCTCTTCCACACTGTGCAGCTAGTTTCTAGTTAACTTTGTTTGGAAAGGAGTCTTCTCAGTGGTTTTGTTCAAAGAATGGTGCCACTTTGGGATGAAAGCAGAGTGATACCTCAGGGGGTTTGCATAGTAGGACAGATCTCTGCTAGATTGAATGTTTTCGTCCTAAAACAACGAGGCAAATATTTTACCAAGCATTTCACTTACCTTTTTATCATTTATCAGTGTCACCGTGGTGCTAAGTATGGTAGGAATGAGCACTGAGAGCCGCAAATAATAGAATCTTTTACTAAAACATAAAAACTACCAAGTTGATAATATCTTTCTTCCCCCTCATCCATGTTCAAAATGAATTAGTAGATTTTAAATGGTAATGGGTAAGTACTCACACATGCTTAGTGTGGGTTGTGTTTGTACATCAATGCTGTATTCTTAGTAGGCAGCCTATGTGAGAAAAGTTTGAATCTGACCGATTTTAGTTGTGAGCTTATTGAGGAGAGTATATTTTACTTAACTTTGTAATCCTGTCTTCTGGCATAGTGACTGGCATAGAATAGGTGCTTCATATATGATTAGTGATTGAATGAATCAATGAAATAAAATTAGTTGGGAGAGAGAGGGACGCAAAACTTGAGAGACTATTGAATGCTGAAAATGAACTGAGAGTTGAAGGGGAAGGGGGAGGGGGGAAAAGAGGTGGTGGTGATGGTGGAGGGCACGTATGGGGAAGAGCACTGGGTGTTGTATGGAAAACAATTTGACAATAAAATATTATGGGAAAAAAAAAATAAAATTAGTTACAGGTGAAATACAGCATAGCTTTCCTAAGACGACTTCCAAGAAAATGAAAGCATCTTGGAACTGACAGAAATAGTAGAGAGTTTTGAATTAACTTGAATATAGCGTCAGAGAGCTAAACTGATCTTTGATCATATGGATAGTTAGTTGAAAGATTTTTACTAGCTGAACACAAGCCTCCTGAGTCCTGCTTTAGAGATCATTCCAGCACTCTGCCTTCCCTCTGTACTTAAAAATTTTATGAATAAATGGGGAATGAATGATTAAATTATTAACAACTGTGCTGAATTTCAGAAAGGTCCATGGAAAAGAAGCTTCTATAGAGATCACCTTTTAGAATCCTGTAATTCTGATTTACTGTGGAAATAACTGAAATGCCTAGATCAGGTTAAATTTAGTTATTTCATCTTTATCCCATAGTTTAACGATGACTAAACACTTGTTCCGGAGTAGATCACAGCACTGAAAGCGTATAATTCATTAAAGCCCTCCATAAAACGTTTTCAGAAATTGAAAACCTTGGTAAATCAAAAGCCTCACTTAAGAAGGCTTAGAGAGCTAAAACTGTATAGGTTAATCTCTGGTTTTAGATTATGTTTACATAATCTTGAAATTTCTTGAAAATTTAAAATCTAATGAAAATTAGGAAACTCGTACGTATACTTTTCATTGTATTTGTGGCTTTATTGCTCATTTCTGTAATATAGTGACATTAACAAATGATAGAACATTTTATGAAATGTTTTGGGTAACTTTTAAAAAATAAGAAGTGATTTTTTTCCCCCCAGACTATAATTAGAGTAACAGCTTACATTCATTTAATGCTCACTCTGTAACAGATATTTGCCCTTTACATGCATTATCTTATTTAATCATACGAATAATCCTTCGAGGCCGGTATTATTATTATCTTAGGTTCAGAGCTATTAAATAATTAGCTATGGTGTCACAGCTACTACATGGTAGAGTTGGGATTCACACCCAGGTTGGTATGCTTTTAGAGCTTGCACTTTTCACTAGTACTATATTGTACTAGATTATAGACATACATTGTTAAGTCATGCAAAACACGTTTGAGAACTTTGTGTATAACATTATACCAAGTACTCTTGAAGTTACAAAAGTCATAAAAGACATTGTCAGTCTGGACCAGTTGAAGAAATAAATATACCTACGTCAAGTAATTTGAGAACAGTTATAAATCACCATTACCTTATAACCGAAAGCTGGAGTCAGAAGCTGTGAAAAAATTTTTTCCCCCTCATATGCATATGAAAATACTTGTCAGTAATGTCAGTTTATACTTTGTTGGTCCCACCGCTAAGCTTGGTTCTCTTAACAGGTTTTCATGGGATGTGACATTACCGGTATCCTATGGAAGCGTTCAGTGAACCGTAACTTAATTATCACTTTTAGGTTCTGTTGTTCAGATTGGTTTTCTCCCTCTGTATGCTTCCAGCATATAATAACTGGTGATGTTTCATCCAGCATGAAGTCTGCTAAGACAAGACTGTAACATTTGTGGGTAAGTAAGCCATTTTTGCGGTTTGAAAACTGGATTGGTAGCATTTTGAAATTTTAATTGAAAATGGTATTTTGGCTACTTCAGCACCAAATGCCTTTCTTATTGAATTTTTGGGGATTTTCAGCATCTTTTCCGAAAGCATTTAGATTTTTTTCAATGTTTTGCTTAAGACATGTTGTCTAAGTAGGCATACATCATATGTGAACCAATTGACTACATATAGTAAATAAATGATTTTTATTAATATTCAGAAAGGGAGCAAATAGATACCTAACTGTGAAGAAGAAAGATGGATCAGAAACAGCTCATGCAGTGATGACCTGTAATTTGACTCATAATACAAAACTTGCTGTTAGGAGCCTAATTCAAAGATTTCCTGTCACCAATAAAGAGCGTACTGAACTTCTGCCTAAGACAGAAAGAGGAAATGTGTTTGCAGTTGAAGCTGGTATGTATTTTCTGGGGAGCTTCCTTGTTTATCCTATTAATTGATGACTGTTCTTTTTCCATTTTAAATTAACTAAAAAAACCCCCTAAGATGCAATAAGATTTCTCAGTTTGAATAGTCTGTTCGAAATGATAAAGAACTGTGAAAATTTGGGAATGAAATGCAGTGTTTAAGGCATGTCATGAAGTTAGGTCTTTTAAGTGTCACGGTAGTCACTGTCATTTTTTGAGCACTTACTGTGTGCTAGGCAGTATATTAAACTCTTTATAGAGGGCCTCATAGCAACCCTCCCGAGGTAAGAATTTCCTCTATTTCAGGGGTGAATAAACTGGGGTGCAGAGCAGTTGAATAACTTGTTCAAGGCTACTCAGTCAATCAGCCCGCAAGCTGCAGAGCTCCAAGGTCTGGACTTTCCTATGTGAACGCTGCCAAGGCACACTAATGAGCGTGGTTTTGAAGTGGGGCTTTAGCTTCTGGAAAGAGGACAGAGTCTTCAGTACACTAACTTGCTGAGGGCTAGATAATTGATATATTTAGGTTATAGAATGAAGTTGTTATCTTATTAGTTAGAAAAATAACTTCCCAGTGAGAAGATCACTAATATCCTAAAGCAACAGATTTCATAATTTCCATTGTCAGTTGGCATAGGTTTGCAGAGTGTAGAAAATTCATGGCCCTACATCACGAGGATTTAAGTTGTAAATCCATGCACACAAAAACGTTTTGAGTTATGTGAAGAATATAAAACACATAAGGCTTCTTTTTTATTCTTGTCTTAGTAATTAAACGTAGCTGTTGGTGAAAAGTCTCAACTAGGAAATTTGTTAAGCATGAGGACTTTATATTTACACATATTATTCTATTTGTTCACATAATCTTACATATTTAGTTTTAAACACACAACATTTTTTTCTCATAACGAGTTTTCATATTGTACACTACAGACTATAAATAATGCACATTGTTACCTACTTACACAATTTTAATTTTTTGTGTCATTATTGATCGAAGCAAGCCTGGAAACTGTTTTAGGATATCAGAATCACGTTTTAGTTTTAATGGTTATGGAGTGACTGATTTTTGCTTATATGTATTTTTGTTTATTATGCACCAGAAATACTTTTAGAGATTTGCTTTCTAATGACTACTGAACTTGTAACTTATTTTTTAAAGAACAGTAAGCTTAGAGTACAACACTCAGCTATTGCTTGCTACCTTTATATAGACTGACTAGAGAAATTAACTTCTCTTTGTGTTTACCACTGTTTAAAACATGTTGATCATAAATCTATTTTGTTCTTTCGTTCATTTTTCAAAGAAAACCGGGAAATGAGCAAAACAAGTGGGCGACTCAACAATGGCATACCTCAGATTCCAGTGAAAAGAGGAGAATCTGAATTTGATTCTTTCAGGCAGTCTCTGCCAGTGTTTGAGAAACAAGAAGAAATTGTTAAAATAATTAAAGAAAATAAAGTAGTTTTAATCGTAGGAGAAACTGGGTCTGGAAAGACTACACAGGTTGGTTTCTTTTTGTTTATGAAAGAAAAGAAATTATTTTCCCACATGGTAGTTTTTTTTTTAATGTTTATTTATTTTTAAGAGAGAGAGAGAGAGAGACAGAATGTGAGTGGAGGAGGGCAGAGAGGGAGGGAGACACAGAATCTGAAGCAGGCTCCAGGCCCTGGGCTGTCAGCACAGAGCCCGATGCAGGGCTGGAACTCACAAACCGCGAGATCATGAACCGAGCTAAAGTCGGACATTGAGTCAACGGAGTCATCCAGGTGCCCCTCCACATGGTGGTTTTATATCAAATTTAAACTACATGTATTTTAACAAAAACAATGCCTTTTGGGTACTTTAATAGTTATTTCAGAAATAAATTATTACCGGGAGTACATCTTGAGAATTGGTAGAAAGGAAATGTTTTAAAATATTTTTAAACTAGCACGTTGGGCCTCCATTTAAATAGAAACGAGGATGTAGTTTGGCATCATGAATGGAATATGGACCGGGCGAGTCTCGTTAACTTCTCTGAGCCAGAACCCTCACTTGTAAAATGGAGCTAATACTTGCTCCCATTCTCATGAAGTTTAGAGAGGTCTATAAAGTGCCGGTCAGTGTTTTGTACGTAGGAACTAAATTAACAGCAATATTAATAGTAACAAACGTTAATATAAAGTTGACTGTAGACATTGAGGCCTGCGCAGGTCCCAACCTGTCTGTGGTTTGGGGTTGCTATCTGCCTCATAAAGCAGAGTAGAGGGCTTATCTTCTGGGAAGACAAAGTCGTCTTCTCCTCTGAAAAAGCCTCCTACATAGTTAGCTTTGGCTCTTCTGGGCGTAGGAAGACAGGGATTGAGGCCTCCTGAGTCTGGGTCTTCAGCTGAGGTAGAGAAGACTGTGTTTATAACCAGAAAGGTATTTAGTGGTGTTTTAAATATAATGCCTGCATGCCTGTTATCTGTTAGATATCCTCAAAATGATTTCTCTCAGTTTTTTGTTTGCTCTTCAGCTTTGCTTTATGGTGTCTTGTGTATTAGTTTTACATTTTTATTTCGTCACATTCGTCAGTCTTTCTTTTAGGGCTTTGAGTCATGCAAAGAAAAGTATTTAATACCCCAAGGTTAAAAAACATTTTCCTATAAATATTTTCTCCTAATATCTTTGTATTTATAGTTTTAAAAATCCATCTGGGATTTATAATATCCTGTCAGGTAGGAATCTATCTTACTGCTTTCTTCATGTTAATATCTAGTTGTTCCAATATAATTTTTATTTAATTATCCTTTCCCCCTTCACTTCAGGTACCACTTTTGATCAAATACAAAGTTTCTTTGGTACTTGGGTCTATTTCTGGAATTTTTGTTACATATCTTTAATTATTTTTGTGCCAGGACTCCTTTTGCTTTTTGTCGTTTTGTAGTACGTAGCATAATATTCCGGTTTATTATCTTCTCTTCTTAAATGTTTTCTAATTTGTGTTCATTTATGCTTCTGATAAGCTAGTGAAGTTTAAAAAAATCCGAGAGGCTAAAACATGCATGAAATGATGTTCTCTCTCACTTATAGTTAAAGAAATGAAATCAAAACAATGATTATAGTTTTCACCTATCACATGGGCAGAAATTAAAACATTGAACCACTCAGTTGGTTGAGTATCTGACTCTTGATTTCAGGTCAGGTCATAGTCCTAGGGTTGTGGGATCTAGCCCTGCATTGGGCTCTGTGCTGAGCATTGAGTCGGCTTGGGATTCTCTCTCTCTCTCTCTCTCTCTCTCTCTCTCTCTCTCTCTCTCTCTCTCTCTCTGCCCCTGTCACCTGCTCTCTCCCACCAAAAAAACAAACAAGAAAAACCTTAAAACATTTACATACTCTTTCATTTGATGTGTGTGTACATGTACATACATATATAGATACATATATCTTTTTCTTAATGTTTATTCATTTTTGAGAGAGAGTGAGAGGAAGACAGAGCAGAGCAGAGGAGGGGCAGAGAGGGAGGGAGACATAGAATCCAAAGCAGATTCCAAGCTCTGAGCTGTCAGCACAGAGCATGACGTAGGGCTCAAACTCATGAGCCTTGAGATCATGACCTGAGCCGAAGTTGGACGCTCAACTGAGTGAGCCACCCAAGGGGCCCAAGAATTGACATTTTTGAAGTATTGATGATTTCCATGTGTTCTGTTTTTTTATTTAGTTTGTGTTGTTTAGTTGTATTTTATGGTTGTCTTTGTGCAAGCCTTAATTACTTCTCTGTGAATTTCTTTTTTTACAAATGTGTTTTTAAAGTTTGTTTCTTTTGAGAGAGAGAAAGAGTAAGCGGAGGAGGGGCAAAGAGTGAGAGAAAATGCCAAGCAGATTCCCTGTTATCTGCGCAAAGCCCTCTGTAGGTCTTGATCCCACGTACCATGAGATCATGACCTGAGTTGAAACCAAGAGTCGGATACTTAACCAACTGAGCCGCCTAGGCGCCCCTGTATGAATTTGTTTTTAATATTTTAGTTTTAGTTTCTCTTGTGAATCAATTCTTTGAAAATAACATTTTCTAGCTGATCATTAGAAGTTACATGAAAGTTGTTGCTTTTATTATTATTTTATATTGAGACATGTTACAGAACATTCCTAATTCCAATAGTTTTTCAGTTGTGATTGACTTGGACTTTCTGGGTATATAGTCTTGTCATTTTACAGTACTTTAACACTTTCATTTCAGATTCCTCAGTTCCTCTTAGATGATTGCTTTAAAAATGGTATCCCCTGCCGTATATTTTGTACTCAGCCAAGAAGGTTAGCAGCTATTGCTGTGGCCGAAAGAGTTGCTGCAGAGAGAAGAGAAAGGATCGGTCAAACAATTGGATATCAGATCCGATTAGAAAGCAGGTAACGATGTTCTCCTGTAACTTAGCATTCTTAGAAAATAATAATGTTTATATTTCAGTAAATATAGAGACTATGTTAGTTGAAAAGTTAGATGATCATTTTGCTCCAAGTAAGTCTTTGACAGGACATTGAGGTCATGTCTGAACTTAGTAAGGTTGTGAACACATAGTTGGAGAAAGAGTTTGGGCCATTGATACAAATCCCATCTCACAGGGGGATTTATGATCAAATACAAGTTATTTTGCCTCTGTAAGGTTTTTAAAAAAAATCTAATGATTTCTTAAAATAATCAATAAAAGGCTGTTAGTAATAAAAATGTTGTGAGTTTGTTAAGTATAAAATATGTATTTCGCATAACTTGGCTAATAAAGCATACAAACCACTACACTATTATATTAGTAACTTTAACATTTATTAAAAAATATACAAGAGTAACGTCTAATATTATGTTTTATGTATAAGAGTTGTAATTGTGTGTTTTATTATTATCTTTTCTTAAAAGGGTTTCTCCAAAGACACTTTTGACATTTTGCACTAATGGAGTATTGCTTCGTACATTGATGGCGGGAGATAGTACATTGTCAACTGTGACACATGTTATTGTGGTGAGAATGTTGCTGAGTTTGCCATCTACAACTCAGATTGCTTAAAAATTTGAATATGAAAATAAATATATTTTTAGAATAGAATCGGGGGAGAGCCCATTTTTTTTGGACAGGTATTATAATGACGTTACTTTTTATTGCCTATAATTATTAGAAATAAAGTTTACTTGTAGTAAGTAAAGATAATTCTTATTACTAGGTTTTATAAGGGCAAATTCAATAAGTAGGTAGATTTTTAAACAGTTCTTTTTATATGTGAAAACGATACAGCTATTAGCATTCCTCAGAATGGTGAAAATTTTCTTTTTCTCTCTCTGCTTAGTCGTCTGATTCTGCCTTTAGCTAATATGTATGTCTCAGTCTTCATTTTATAGTCATTTAACTTCATAGTTCAGCTGTTGAATTAAGTAGCTGCTGATGAAGTAGGTGAATTATCACCTTATTAAAAAATTGTGAACTTTTATCCAGTTTGTATCAGAAAACAATTAGATTAAGTTTTAGAAGCTTAAATAAGCAGCTTTAGGAGACTTATCAGTTTCGTGCATTTGAACCAAACAGCCTCACCTGTACCATGATGCTAATTGAACTATTTTTAAATAGATTCTATATTTATTAAAAGTACATTAAGGTAGACTCTACTCATTCAGAATTTGTTGTAGTTCGTGTATCTTTTGTATTTATATTTACATATATTATATTTTGTGTTTTATATATTAGGAGGTAGTGCTTTGTTACTCACAGTTGGTTGTTAATGTCTGATTATATCGGAATTGTCCATAAAACAACACTTTCACAGTTCTGATTGGCCTTGTTCACATTTAATTTGAATTACTATAAAACCCAGCAGCCCCATAATTTTAAAGACTTAGTCATCCACAGTGTTTTAACTGTTCCATGGTTTTATGTTTTGTTTACCACAGGATGAAGTACATGAAAGGGATCGATTTAGTGATTTTTTACTTACAAAGTTAAGAGATCTATTGCAAAAGCACCCCACTTTGAAACTTATTCTTTCTAGTGCCGCCTTGGATGTCAATCTTTTTATAAGATATTTTGGAAGTTGTCCAGTGATCTATAGTAAGTTAAATTGTCAGATTTCTTCTAGGATTTTCATGAAAGTGTACTTTTTGGCATGATTATATTTATTGTAATAGGAGTTGGGGAGTGTTCTGAAGTAGAGAGAGCATCCATTTCTGTGTTCTCTGAGACCTACCGAATCATTCTTCTGTCTGTATTTCCATCCTCTCCTTTTCCACCCATACTCCTTGATACTGTGTTATGAGAGCAGTTTTTCATTCTTAAAAGGAAATATGCTTTATTGTGGTCCTGTCTCCTCCTCAAATTTGGTCCTCCAGCTTCCCTGTATTGCTAGGCTCTTTGAAAAGAGCAGTCTACACTCCCGTGTTTACTTCCTGTCTACTTAAAAAAATATATTTATTTATTTTGAAAGAGAGAGTGAGCGGGGAAGTGCAGAGAGAGAGGGAGATGGAAGATCCCAAGCAGGCTCCACGCCGTCAGCACAGAGTCCCATGTGGGGTTCGAAATTTCAAACCATGAAATCATGACCTGAGCTGAAACCAAGAGTCAGATGCTTAACTGCCAGAGCCACTAGGTGCCCCTAAGCAGCTATTTCAATATTTCATAATATGAACGTATCATGATTTATTTAACCATTTATTTTTGGACACTCAGATTGGTCCTAGACTCTCCTCCTCTCCCCGCTCCGTAAACAGTGTTGTAATAAACATCCTGTATGTATGTTCTTATATACTGGGGCTCTTATTTCTAGGGGTAGGTTGCTGGAAGTACAATTGTTGAGTAAAAGAGTGTATCTGTTTTTAATTTTGACAGGTTTTGCCATTTTACTTGTTCAAAGAGCTGAAATGATTTATATTTCTGTAGTGTATGGGAGCTGTTCATTCATATAGTCTTACCAGTATTGTTTTGATACTGATATAATTGCCAAGCCTCTTATTTAAATTTTACACAAAAATCTCACTTAAATTTTTCATATTTGGCGTGGCTTGGCCCCTCTTTTCTGTGTGTGAAATGCTCACCTCCCAGACAGTACTGGACAGCACTGTCTCCTAATTCTGCATTAGCACCTGATCCCTCATGGTCTCCTTGGTGGGCTTCTCTTTTGCCTGGTGCTTACATATTGGTATTTTATGGGGTTATTCCCTTGATCCTCCCCTGCCCCCCATCTTCTTTCTCATTCATCTTTCCTTTCTTCCTCTTTCCTTTGTTTTTCCTTTTCTTTCCTGGTCTGTGCTGTACCCTGCTAGGTATTGGAGAAGGACAGGTAGATTCCCTGGAAGCTCTCATTCACGCCCTTGGCTTCTACTTTCTTTTTTATACTCATAACTCCTGAATCTTTGTTTCTATTTAATTATTGTTTATTTTGAACATTTTTCTTTAAGTAAGTAAGCTTTATCTCAGAGTGGGGGTTGAACTCATGACCCCTGAGATCAAGAGTCTCATGCTTCACCAGCTGAGCAAGCCAGGGACTCCCTGAATCTTTGTTTCTAATTCAGACTGTTCTCCAGAGCTTTGGTCTTTGATGTCTTATAAGCAGCTCATTTCCAATATGTCCCAAGCGAAATACTTAATTGCTCCTACAAAATCTCATGTGTTGTCCATTTTAGTTAATCATACCATCAACCTAATCACCTACGTCACAAGCCAGTCTTTCTTATAAAACTTACACATCTGCTAATTGAAAGCTCATTTTGGCACCTCACATTTGGCATGTCTCAAACCAAGGCCCAGCTCCCGCCAGCCAGCCTGTTGCTTTTAGGTTTCCTTGTTACCTCTGAGATTGACCTCATCTGTCCATTTTGTGTGCCAGACATCAAGAAACATGGTTGACCCTTCCTTTCATTCCTTCATATCCAATTTAGTGCTGAGTTCTGTAGATTTTACTTCTGACTGTCTCTGGAGTCTGTCTCTTGTCCAGTTTTATCATCATCAGTTTCATTCAAATATTGTTCTCTTTTACTTGAATTACCAGAAGATAACCTGGTCTCTTCCATCCCCTCTGCTCTGTTTTATCTATCTATCTATCTAGATCTATCTATCTATTTTATCTACCTACCTAGAGAGTGTGCACATGCACACAAGAGAGAGTGGGGGAGGAGAGAGAGAAAGAGAGAGAGAGAGAGAGGGAGAGAGAAAGAAAGAATCCCATGTAGGCTCCAGGCTGTCAGCACAGATGCGGGGCTTGATCTCCTAACTGTGACCTGAGCTGAAATCAGGAGTTGGCCACCTAACCAACCGAGCCTCCTACTAGCCCTCATTCCTCTGCTCTCTTTTCAATCCATGTTCTGTATCTTCTACAGCCAGAATGGTCTTTTCTAACCTGGAATTCCGGGGATGGTGAGCACTCTGTTGAGCTTAAAACTTTGGATAACCATTACCTCAGGATGAAGACCTAAATCCTTAATAAGGCTCACCTGTTTCTCCTGCCTCATCTCAAACCATAGCCCCTCTTTTCTCCCTGTCTCCCACCATGTTCCAGTCAGCTGGGCTGATTAGTTTCTTGAAGACATCATATTCTTTCCCATCATAGGATCTTTGCATGTGCTTTTGTTTTCTTCATTGTACGCTTTCTTCTGCATGTAGGTTAGTATTTCGTTTACCCCTTCTCTTGGTCCTCATCTTCTTCAAGAGGATGATTTCCTTGACTCATCCAGACCTCCCATTATGTGATGGTATCTTGTGCTTTTCCCTGAGAGGACTTATTGCAACTCTGTTTTTACATTTATATTCTGGATTATTGGGTTAATGTCTGTCTCCCTTGCTATCATGTAAGCTTCAAGAGAGTAGGAGGCAGCTGTGTTTTGGCTTATGATTTGCATTCCTGGTGGTGCCTACCACGATGACAAACACAGGATAAGTAGATAGTAAACCCTGGCAAGACAAGCAAATGAGCAATTCTGTAAAATGAAAATCAGAATTATATTTAAAGGACAATATCATGGGGATCACTTGACCTGTGGAAATGCTTTTGGATTTTTATACTCTGGTTCATTAACTCAGGATTATCATGTTTTTATGTGCATTATCTCTGTGATGTAAATGGAGCCTTTAAAGTATTCCTATTATTTAGTACAGGGAAGACCTTTTGAAGTAAAAGAAATGTTTCTGGAAGACATCTTGAGAACTACTGGATACACAAACAAAGAAATGTTAAAATACAAAAAGGAAAAACAGCGAGGTAAGTGTCTTACAAACAAATAGAAAAGTACTATTACTATTGAGTTTTTAGAGTCTTATCCTGTGGAGGCACAAGGACACTTGGAAGTATTTTTCCCTTACGTGTAATGGTATAACATTATATTAGAGTTCTGCCCCAAGCATACCCTCCACATGGTGGTTTGTGTCCGTAAATGACAGTCCGTAAGAGGAATTGGAAGTGGGTGCCGGGGTGGATTAGGTTGAGTGTGTCTGTCTCCAAAGATGCGGCCCCTGCGGTAAGGAGGTCGAGGACCGTGTATGATGTATGTATGCCACATGTATGACGTATGACGTGCCACGTGCGGTACGAGCGGTATCCGCCACCGCACATCTCAGAGGACCCGAACTGGGGGGTGGAGGGAGATAGTGAAAGAGTGACATGTGAGTGGTAATGGTCATCTGTGATACAGATGCCAAGTCTTCAAATCTTGATTTTGTTATGAATTGCATCTGTACTTAGAATTTAGCATTATTTGCCCATTAATATATCTCTTAATCAGAACTTATAGTATATCTCAGTTTTTGAGTTAGGGTGAGATTCTTCTTGGTTACTTTTTTTAATTTTTAATGTTTATTTTTGAGAGAGAGAGAGAGAGAGAAAGAACGAGCAGAAAGGGGCAGAGAGAGAGGGAGACATAATCTGAAGCAGTCTCCAGGCTCCACACTGTTAGCACAGAGTCTGACATGGGGCTCGAATTTACAAACTGTGAACTAATGACCTGAGCTGAAGTTGGATGCTTAACTGACTGACCCACCCAGGCACCCCTCTTCTTGCTTACTTTTAACTGCAGTATTTGTGATTCAAGATTTGACTTCAAGCTTTGATTCCTTGTTTAGTCTGTGTGACCTTGGACGAATATTTAAGTTCTTGGGATTCTTTTCTTGAAGAAAAGCAATTAGCTAGCATATTCCTGTTTCATATGTAGATCATAGAACTAGTAGATCTCTAAGCTTTTGAAGGTGGAAATTGTAGATCACTCGTATCTCAAACAACTGGCACGGGGGTAGGCGTTCAATAAGTGGTTTTCTACAAACTGGTGTATGAATATTAGTCATTGCTTTAGGCAATATTTACAGTATGGTTAAAATACTTTTCTTGAAAATTGGACTTACTTAGAAGTAAACTGTTCACTCAGAACATGAAATAGATGGCACGTTTAAGCATAAACATTATGAAATGTTTTTCATTAATGTATTTTGAAAACATAACTTCAAAATAAAGCCAACTTTGAAGTATTTTTAGATGCAGTTAATTTTTAAAAACATAATATATTCCCCGAGGTGAAGCATTTATCTACGTTATTTTTCTGTTTCGTTACTAATTTAGAAGAGAAGCAACAAACGACCCTTATGGAATGGTATTCGGCTCAGCCGAATACTTTGAAGCCTGAGTCTCAGAGGCGGAGGAGTGTTCCGCGTGTGACTGAAGAGTATGACTTGCTGGATGACGGTGGTGACGGGGTCTTCAGCCAGTTGGTAAGACCTTGTTGGTTCCACACTGAGATTTTGTGTGAAAACTGTGTAGTTTAAAGAACCTCTTACGAGATTATAATATGTTACTGCATTCTTACAGTGTAATTCCCTCAGTTATTCTTAGGCTGCAACACATTTTTCAGAATAGCTTTCTAACACACTTTCTTTGTGGGCAAATAATGCAGCATCTTTTGTTGTTTTATCTGAGTTTAAATTATTTCAATATTTTCTCTAAAGCTTTTGAAGAAAATAAAGATACTATGGATATATGTTATCATTGCCTGATAGTTTATCATCTCGAAAGTTTAAGAACCTGTGAGCTAAACAATGTAAGATAAGTTCAGGAGAAAATTGAGAAAAAACCTTCGAGTTTTAGAGCCTATAGTCAATACTGGGGTTGTTTCTACAACCAGTCAGCTATGTGACTTTATAAAATCAGTTCCCCGCTGTAGACCTCGGTTTCTTCTTTTCTTCTCCTGTTCCTTTTTCTGTTTTGCCACAGAGTCTTTTACAAATGAAATGTTTTGTGGGAGCCCCGCCTGCCCATCCCTGCTGTCCACCTCCATCCCTGCATGGGGCTTCTGCTACCTCGGCTTTCATGGGATCTGTTTGAATTCAGTTTGAAAACCGGAACTGGCGGACTTCCTAGGTCGCTTCTGGTCTTTCATCCTGGTATAGAATTCTTTAAAAGGCACTGGTGATTAGTGTGATGCAAAAGGTTGCTGGGCCTCTGCACTTTTTGGAAAAAGAATGTAACTCTTTTGAGGCTGAGAAGGTACATATGCGGGTGATGTTTATTAAAGCATCCAAATGAACCATACATATGTTTTTACAAAATGCCTTTGAAGAATGTGTAAAAGTTACGGAGCAGAGGGAACATCCATTTGGTTGAGGAAATAGCATTTTACCATTAAATCAGTGTTTCTCAAGCCTGGTTGCACGTGAGCAACCTTATTTGCTATGGAATCTGGCCTCCATCAGCAGAGGTGCTAATGAACTTGGCATCAGTGTTGAAGAACACCGGTCATGGCCCATCTCATGTGCAGCTGGGAGAGAGAACCACTGGTGTACAGGTAGAGTTAGCAACGTTCTGCTAGAAACACACTTAGGTGATATTTTGACGGAATCCTGCTCCTTTGTTTACAAGCTCATTCAGCGCACTGTAAGTGGAGGGTCTGTGTTCCGACGAGAAACGGTGTCGAAGCCTGTGCTATAGTGTGTGGTTAGTGGTTCTTATGGCCGTTATGTCGCCTCATATTCTTGGCAAGCAAATGTCAAGCTGTCAGGTAACTTATAACCTCTGCTTTTGTTTTGTTTTGTTTTTTAAAGACAGAAAAAGATGTGAATTGCCTTGAACCATGGTTAATAAAGGAAATGGATGCTTGTCTTTCTGACATATGGCTGTATAAAGATGTTGATGCCTTCCCTCAGGTCTTTCACCTGATTTTAACTGAAAATGTTAGCGGTATGTGTAATTTCTTAAATATTTTTATGACTCTTACAGTTATTTATGGTGGAAGTGTAGTTTAATTCAGAATGTATGTACTACATTTTTTTTTGTTCACAACCAATATTTTGTTTTTTTGGAGTACTTATTTCAAATGGACAAATCAAGATCTTAATAGCATAGTAGAATAAATATTATGCTAAATCGAGGATTCTTTTTTTTTAATTTTTTTTTTTTTTTTGAGAGATAGGTGAGTGAGGAGAGGGGTGTGGGTGACAGAGAGAGAGGGAGACACAGAATCTGAAGCAGGGTCCAGACTCTGAGCTGTCAGCACAGAGCCTGACACATGGTTCAAACCCACGAACTGTGAGAGTATGATATGAGCTGAAGTCGGACCCTTAACCGACTGAGCCGCCCAGGTGTCCCTAAATCAGGGATTCTTAATCTAGTTGTCTTCAGAATAGTTATGTGGGGTTTGTGAATATATGAGAGTTGAGTGTAAAAGTATTTTTCTGTATGTATATATTGTACACATAAATATACTTCCCTTCCTCCCAAGGGAACATCTTGGATTTTGGAAGAAATTTGTGGTTTTAAAAAAGGAAGGGGAAAAAGGATTGATAATTTGCTCTTGATTTTGTATGTAGTAAATGAAGAATTTTAGCATACCTTTCGTTATATTAGCTCAAGTACTCATTCATGTGCACATGCTTTATGTCATGTGATACGTTTTCATAATGACCTAGCCTGATTTTGCTAGTAGATTATTAGGGAATATTGGTAACCAGAGGTGAGTTTCAGAACTCTGAAGTCTTCTAGGCAAAAGACACAATGAAAGGCCAGAGAAGGTCAGTACCTGGAAAGGATTTAGATGGCAAGTGGTTTATCCCCTCAACTAAGCCTCCAGTGTTGTTATTATTCTACTTATTATTGATCAGTGTTTTCTCGAAACATTTCCTTCAATCAACCTGTCCTGTTTCATGCTTGACTTATTTTCTTCCCTCATCTCCCCAGCTAGAACTTCTTGGTTTCCTTCACAGAATTTCCCCTATTTCTGACCTCTAAATATGGAATGGCCCAGTCCTCAGTCCTTAGGCCTTGCTTCAGTTTACACTTATCCCTTGGGTGAACTTCATCTAGTCATAGCTTTAAATATTTATTGTCTCTTAGTGACTCGCTTCAGGTAGAGTAGGTCAGTCAGCCTAAAAATCTCTACCCTTTACCTATATTAATTCAGCTTATGGTTAGTATAGCTCATTGCCAACCATGTTGTCTTACTGATTCATATCACCTTTGAAACTTCTAGTTCTTTTTTTTTTAACATGGAATTTTTATTAAGTAAATGCCTCTTATCATTTACTAGTTGTCTTGATTTTTTTTTTTTTTTTTAGCTTTTCTATTTATTCCTTTTAAATCTCATAATTAGATTTGGCCCATTGCTTTTGCTTTATCAACTTTTTTTCCACCCTAGTTCTAATTGTTACCTAGTGTATTAATAAACTTTCTCAGTTTATTAACTCAGAAGGCCTGGGTCAATGACCATGTGCTATGTTTGCTAGAAGAAGCTTTAGGTCAGTATTTGGGTGTGGTTTATAATTCCATTAATCTACTAATCTAACAAACCTCTTAAGGAAATGAAGATCTTTGTAAATTTAGTTTGGTTTCTACTGATCTACTTTTTTCCTGGTTTATCAGTCATTAAAAAAATAAATTATCTGCATTTTGAAAAGTAATTTTTTATATTTGGAAATGTGAGCATTTGTTCATCTCCAGTTTTCCGACAGTCTTTTGGTCTCCAAAAGAAAAAAACTCAGCCATCTTACCTGAAAGGAAAATTTGAACTGTGAGGCATATTGCCTTAAAATATTTATGAAGTATTAAGATACTATTCTTGACCTTCTTAGATATTTCTGTAGTGTATACGATACTATTACTTGGATGTCATCATCCTCTGCATGCAAGTCCTGCATCTTTATAAAAGTGTCACTGGGCATTTTCTAGGGTGCACTATGGTAGTATTTTAAGCTGTGTGAAGTAAACTAAAATGTCGTGGTAGTTCTTTCTACAGTTATTGACTTCCCATCTTTTTATTTCTCTTCTAAAAATTGGCACCAGAGTTGAAAATACTTTGTGTAATCCAGGAGACCTTCGGCTTCATAGATTTCTTCTTTTTAATATTGTCACTTTCTCCACGTGGTCCTGTGGAAGCAGCTGATAACTAGTCAGATGCAGGCATTCTTTGTCATGCTTCTTGTCCTAGTCATCTATTGCTGCATAATAAGTGATTCCCAGACTTAGCAACCTGAAACATTTCTTATCTCACGCTGCTTCTGAGAATAAAAAATCTGAGAGTGGCGTAACTGAGTGGTTCTGGCTCCTATTGGCTCATAAAACGGTAGTGAAGCTGTTGTCAGGGGTTTCGGTCATCTGAAGGTGTAACCGGAGCTGGAATGTCTGCTTCCGAGAGGACTGGCCAGCGTGGCTCTTGGCAAGAGGCCCCTGGTCGTCCCTGCTTTTGGCAGAAGGCTTCAGTTCCTCCACGTGGGCCTCTTCATAGGGCTGGCTGTGTTGTTCTTCCTAGGAGGGGGCAGCTGCTTCTTTCAAAGGGAGTGATTCACAAGAGGAGAAAAGGCAAGCAGGAAGCTGTAGGTACCTTTTAAGAGTGAGTTACATAGTCTTTTACTCAAAGAGAGGGGAATTAGGCTCCGGTTCTTGAAGAGAGGCAGACTGAAGAATTGTTGGAAAGTTATTCATACCCTGCTGCTCAGAATACATACTATTCGTACCCTGTTGCTCAAAAATATACACATTTTGTTTCTGTTCTCTAAGACTATCAGATGAGTGTTCAGTTGAATCAGTAATTCTTTTACAGTGAATATAAGTCATAAAAGTCTGAAAACCTTTTTAAGAATGCATGTGCCTGGCCATCCCAGGCCTACTGACTCTAAATCTAGAGTAAGTCATGGCTATTTGTGCTTTTATTTATTATTTTTTATTAAAGATTTTAAAAAATGTTTATTTATTGAGACAGAGAAACAGAGCATGAGTGGGGTAGGGGCAGAGAGAGAGAGGGAGACACAGAATCTGAAGCAGGCTTCAGGCTTTGAGCTGTCAGCACAGAGGCCAACGCGGGGCTCGAATCCACAAACTTGTGAGATCATGACCTGAGTCGAAGTCGGATGCTTAGCTAACTGAGCCACCCAGGTGCCCTTATCTGTGCTTTTAGAAATAAGAAGCCTGAGGTAATTCTCTTCTAAGTCTTCCTCCCCGCCTTAAGAACCATCGACTTGTATTACTAATGGTTACCATGTTTCAGAGTATTATTAAACAGTGAGGACAATTGAGTATCTATGGAAAATTAAAAATTTCCATTTGTGATTAAACGTTTGCTGCAGAGGTTTCTTTCCTAGGGGTGATTTCTTTTTTAAATCACCAGTTTTGTAATTTAAGCAAACTGGTGCTAAGCGACTTTAGTATATTGCATTCCTTGAGACACGTATTCTAGGAAAGACCTTAAATTCAATAGAACTGTAATTGTTTTTCTCATGGAGGGATTTTATGGGACGTAAACTTTCTGCCAACGTTATTTCCATTAAGCATCTCAGTAAGTAACAGCTTAGAATGATGGAATGAAAACAAAAGAACAAAAAATGGTCTCCTTTGCATTTGCACTTTTAAGCATTCATTACCATTTGCTGATGAACATTAACTTTTTAATTCTTCATATCTTGTCATTTGATGATTAAGACAGTATCAAGGCTTAGGAAGATTATTTAAGGATTCTACAAGTTACCGGTTTTCCTCTTCTGTTTTAATTATCATTATGAGTTTAAGACAGCTTAACAACTATCTTTCCTTCTCCTGCTTTCCAAATGATTGTCCCTATTCCATCACTTTAATTTATTTATTTATGTATTCATTTATTATTATTTTTTTAGAGAGAGTGTGACTTGAGGAGAGGGGCAGAGGGCGAGAGAGAATCCCAAGCAGGCTCTGCACTCAGCATGGAGCCTGACATGGGGCTCGATCCCATGATCCTGGGATCATGACCTGAGCAGAAATCAAGAGTTGGATGCTCAACCGACTGAGCCACCCAAGTGCCCCTCCTCCATCGTGTTTATATTAAAAGCATATCAATAACATTTCCTTGGATGATCTGAGTTAAGGGTTATGTAATAATACTGTTATCATGTAGTGGGTTCAGGAACAAAGTCCCAAGTGAATTCTCCTGGCACTCACTTAATTCTTTCATTCAACTTAAAAAAACAACTAAAATGATTTAAAAATTTTGGAAATATAACTTATGTTTATTTTGTCCTGTTTTTAGTTGATTACAGGCATAGCCAAACGAGTGCAACAGCTCTGATGCTTGCTGCTGGACGAGGCTTTTCCAGTCAAGTAGAGCAGTTAATTGGCATGGGGGCCAACGTGCACAGTAAATCATCAAATGGCTGGTAATGGTGAACTGCGTCCATTCCTTGCATGTCTTGGTATAGCCACACATACCGTCTTTGGTTTCTTACGTTTGTCTTTATGTTAAGAGCTGTTCTATAATGATTGCTGAGACATCTCTAATGGGTCAATGAATAATGTGACTAGTTTTATAATTTTGAAAACATCATCTTTCTGTCTATTAATTTGATGTCTTTGACTTTTGGAAGGATGGCTTTAGATTGGGCTAAACACTTTGGACAGACTGAGATTGTGGATCTTCTGGAGTCTTACAGGTAAAACTTTATTCCAAGATTAATTAACCCTAACTTCTTTTTTTACAAGCTTCGTTGTGAAAAATCATAGAATATGTAGGCCGTAGGCTCTTATTCAGAGATTTTCTTTTGTGTGTTTTTTGTTGTTGTTTTTTGAATTCTAAGGAATTCTAAGGAAAAAAAATTATTTTGTACGGTGTTAGTAAGATCCACTATGCTGTAATAATTTATTTTATTTTGAAAAACAGAAGGAGGATTTCCATTTAAACATGGTGGTTATAATACATGCAATTTATCTTTGCGTTTTTCCCAAAACCTCATTGAAATGGTAACGAAGGAATGTGCAGGCTAAAAATAGAGGGAAAGAGATCGGAAGAGGCCATCGCAACTGATGGAGGGTAAACAAAACTGTAAACCTTTGGGTGTGGCTAGTGGGTTGGTGGTGGTTGATGTGGCGGGGCTGAGAAAACCGAAACCTGAGTGCCTGTAGAGGGATGTGCCGGTGAGAAGCAGAGTCACTGTAACTTCTCAGAGGCTCCCTGAACGACTTCTGAATGACAGTGAAAGAAAGGGCCACCCCCCCCAAAACAAAAAACACAACAACAACAACAAAACAAAAAACCCCAGAGTTGATTGAAATTCTGTAGAGGAACATTTAGAATTCCAGATTCCTTTCTCCCCTCCACCAGATGATATCGCTTCCCCATCTTGGCAGAAAGTGGGATGTATATTAGGAAGTTAAGCCCCAGAAACGTTGGACTTGGAGTTCCCAGGCACAAATGGGGGAGTAGGAGTGAGGCATCAAACAGAATAGTCTAAAGACTGAAAGTTGACACACCATTCTTGCACTTCCACTGCTGTCGCTGTTGCCTTTTCCTGTTTGAAGCTTGTGTTCTTTAGCACAAAACTTGAGACTTCGTTCCTGGGAAAACAGACCAAGCCAAGGGCAAGGAACTAGAATTATAGAAGGTTGGGCATTCCTTCAGTGACATGACCATCTTTAAACCAGGTAGATCAGCAGTGACCATCTGTGCACATGGAGGTTTTTTTGCGTTATTTTTAAAGGTGAACAAACTGTAGAGGATTGGTCACTAGGCATCTTTGAGGGGGGAAGGCACCCACACAGCCCAACAGACAACAGGAGCAAACAAAAAGCCCGGAACTTGGGTGGAACTAAGCATTAGTGGCCAGAAGAAAACTTGAAAAACTAATAGAAAATATTCATGAAATAGAAACAATGTGTTATAAAACAGGATCTTTATTTAAATTTTATCTTCCTGAGGGCTGCCTAATTTATCCTGTTACTGCAGTCTACCTCCTATGCTGTTGATCCTTCTTAACCAATTCCAGCCTTTCTTTTGTAGGACTTGCCACCCTTTGACAAACTATATGCTTATTTACTATATTCTTTGGTTTATTATCTGCCTCTTTGCTCCACTGGAATTTAGTAAGCTCCCATTCTCTTTTGTTCAGGGACAGTGCCTGGATATAGTAGATGTTCAGTGAATATTTGTTGAGATGTTGAATAATGACATAAATAATTTCTGATTTATAATAATGAATAAGAAAAAGCTCTTACAAATTAAAGATATGATAGAAAAAAATCAGAAGGGTTTCAAGAGAAAATTAAGAGAATTGCACACAGTACGAAAAAAAAAGACAAGAGATGGGGGTGCCTGGATGCCTCAGTGGGTTGCGTGTCTGCCTTTCGCTCAGGTCATGATTTCATGGTTTGTGAGTTCAAGCCCCTCATTGGGTTTGCTGTTATCAGTGCAGAAACCACTTTGGATCCTCAGTCCCCCCTCTCTCTGGTTCTCTCCTGCTCATGGTCTCTCTCTCTTTCTCTCAAAAGTAAAAAAAAAAAACATTAAAAGAAGACCGGAGATGGGAAATTGTAGAAAAAAGAGAAGACAATTTATTTCCTATATATGCTTTATCAGGAAGCTTTAGCTAGTGTGGTCCACAAAAATGAGAAGTAAAATAAAACAGGAAAACATAAGCTAGTGACAAAAAATGCTCAGTGTGCTGGTGCAGAGCAGTGTTACCATGACCGCTACCCAGTAGGCCCAGTCTCCTAGGAGAGTTCCAGCAGGGGGAGCCCTGGATGGGGGCTGGGTGTGGGGTGAGATCACCTGAAATTTTGACCATAGTAGAAAACCTTTATGATTCTGTTGGAGACTTTGAGAAGAATTAGTGATAAATATACAGAAAACTAAGCAAATGAAAATTAGACAGTAATTACTTGAGGAAAACCAAACAGAGAGAAGAATAGAAGAAAGGAGGTGTGATCATAGCTGTTTGGCTTTTTTGCTCAGTGGTAATGTTTTCATAGTGATAGTAAAGGCTGAATGAAGATTTGATGAAAATTGTATGAATTGGAATGGGTGGAAAGTATATGGGAGTGGAGGTGGAGACCTAAGTTTTCATTAAGTGGAGGTTCACAGATTATGATGAAGTTATTAAATCAATAAGTAACAGAAGATGCATGTTGCTTAGAAATATGGCAGCAAATACCAAAAGAAATGGCTATAAGACTTGAAAAAGATCCTAGACTATGTGGCTAAGTATGGAGAAGGATTTATTTATTTATATCCAAGTTAGTTAGCATATAGAGCAATAATGATTTCAGGGGTAGAAACCAGTGATTCATCCCCTATATATAATACCCACTCCTCATCCCAACAAGTGTCTTCCTTACTGCCCCTCCGCATTTAGTCCATACCCCCACTCATGAGAGGGGTATTGTAACTTTAACCAAACCATTTGTTTATTAACATTATGTGTATGTATTACTTTGATTTAAAAAGGAATTGTACAATACGTTAGAAGTCCTATGAAACAAATCCTTCATTTTGGTAATTGAAGGTTTTAGGTAAATTTAGGTTAGATTGTATAGATTTTAGATTAGATACCTTAAATAAGAGAAAGATATTTTATTAAAGGAAAAGGTACCTGGAGAAAATGTGTTTAGTTATACGTGGATGGCATCTATTAGTTTTCAACCTATAAGAATCAAAAAGGAAAAATAAAAGGAATTTGAAGTTAAAATATATTAAAACATCTTTTATTGAAGAACATATAAATTTTATTTGAATTGGGTTTTCGTATTTAATTCTATAGATATAGTCACAGATATTAGAGGAAGTAAATGTTTGAAGTATAAAATTAGTCTTGTTTTAATTTCAATTAAATGTTAATCATGTTTAGAATCACAAAGTTCTTAGCAGATCCAATGGTAATGATGGTGTGGCAGGATTATTCAGTTCAGTAAATAGCACCCAGATCTTGCAGTCCTTTTAGTGCTAACACTTTGAATGCTCTAGACTTTCTTAGGGGGGTGCCAGGACGTAGCTCAGTAGACACCACAGATTACCAAGTACAGTACTTATCTGGATAATATTCTAATTATCCTGGCGAACTGGGCTTTCTTTGTAGTCCACAGATCATGACATTATCAATCATCAATTTTAAATATTTAAAATTAAATCTATTAACAAAATGCGTTAGATTATTGATAATTGATATGTAAAGTTAGTGTTTTGTTCTCTTTTGTGTTTTTTGAGAGTGCTAGTTGGGGAGAGAGGCAGAGGGAGAGAGAGACTCTCAAGCAGGTCCCACCCCTAGTACATAGCCCGATGGGGGGGGTCTCCATCCCATGACCATGACATCATACCAGAGCCAAGATCAAGAGTTGGGTGCTCAACTGACTGAACCAATCAGGCTTCCCTAAAGTTAGAGCTTTAAACAAAGAACATACTTCATTTTCCTGTTAAGAAGTAAAAAGGCAAAAATTTTGGAATATTTTAAATATTAAATCTTAAATTTGAAATACTACAATTATAAGTTTAATATTTTTCCTGTTGAGAGCAGGCTTAATTAATTTTCTGATAACTTCTCTGAGATGTGCTTAACTGAAGTTCTTAGAAATCTTATTGTTAGTTACTAGTGATAGCAATAGTTTATGTTTTTACAAAGAGGATGAAGAAGCAAGCAATTACTTAATTTATGCTGATTCTGGACTTTTGGAAAATAGCATCATCCATCTGCTTTTAAAATAGAATTACCAAATTAGCAGTCATGTTAAGCTGGTACTCATAGAAATGTGTGTGGGTTTTGTTTTTTTAATGTGGACTTTTCTTCAGAGTATTGTTTACAAAGTGAACGTTAGAATCGACCTATTAAGAAAATATAAGTGATGATTAAAAATTTGAGTCTTTTAAATTTTATTAAGATAAAGTGCACATATCATATAGTTCACCCATGTTACCCAGTCATTACCACAATCAATTTTGAGAACGTTTTCATTATCCCTCTCCAAAAGAAAAACCCCCAACTCTTCCATCTCTAGACACCTAGTGTACTTTCTGTTTCTGCAGGTTTGTCTGTTCCACACTCTTAATCTAAGTGGAATGATATAATACGTGGTCTTTTTGTGACTGGCTTCTTTCATTAGCATAATGTTTTCAAGGTTCAACCATGTTGTAGCAGGCATCCTTTTTCTGACTAATAATCTACTCTGTGGGTACATCACGGTTTGTTTAACCGTTCATCAGTTGATGAACAAATGGGTTGTTTCCACTTTTTGACTCTTATGAATAATACTTATTTACATATTTACATGGATATGTATTTACTTTCCCTTATTTATATACTGAGGAGTGGAATTGCTGGGGCCTGTGGTGACACTGTGTTTAACATTTCAAGGAACTGCCGTATTGTTTTTCAGAGTGGCTTCGCCATTTTATGCTCCCACCCGAAATGCGTGATGGTTATAGTTTCTCCACACTTACTTTCTTGTCCTTTTGATTGTAGTCCTCGTGGGTGTGAAGTAGTAATCACTGTGGTTTCGGTATTCATTTCTCTGATGACTAATGATGTTGAACATCTTATTGGCCATTTGTATATTGTCTTTGGAGAAATGTCTTCAGATTGTGTTTTCAAAAATCACTTACTGACAAATTTTACTTTGGAAAGTGTACTGTAAACCAAAATGTGAATCATAGCTGAGACATTAAGTATCACTTACCCTCTTTAGGGTGTATTTAAAATTTGAAGGAGGACATCATGGGAATTGTTGGCCTTAAAGGATTATTCTTTTTGATGAAAATTGAGGGTTTTTTTCCCCCCTAGTTCTTCACTGGAATTTGGAAATCTGGATGAAAGTTCTCTGGTTCACACAAACGGGAATGACCTCAGCGCAGAAGACAGAGAGCTTCTGAAAGCTTATCATCACAGTTTTGATGATGAAAAAGTAGACTTGGATTTGATCATGCACCTTCTATACAATATCTGCCATGGTTGCGACGCTGGTAAATAACTGTCTAAAACACCTGGAGCAACAGTGCGTGCTTAGATTTCAAAATTAGTATTTTGTGTGTACAGATTTTTGTGTAATTTTGTTGGCGGTGTTGCGTAAATCTCTTATGCGTCATAAATATTACAGTTTATTAGTGCCTGAAAACACGATATAGTTCATTATAGATGGTTCTGGTTTGTAAAACCAGAGATTTAATATAAAAAAATTATTCTTCTCCAAGGTGCAATATTAATTTTCCTGCCTGGATACGATGAGATTGTTGGACTGAGGGATCGCATCCTGTTCGATGACAAGCGGTTTGCCGATAACGCACACAGGTAAAAGCTAAAGCTTTGTATTCGCTGCTTTAAGTAAGATCGGTACCAGAGTGTCTTTTCCCTTTCGTTGTCACCAGATATCAAGTCTTTATGCTTCATTCAAACATGCAAACATCTGACCAGAAGAAGGTTTTGAAAAACCCACCTGCCGGTGTTCGAAAAATAGTAAGCTTTATAAAATCTTCTTTTGTCCATTTCTTAGTCATTGGCCCTGTTTTCCTATTAACCATAACATAACATTCCGTTGCAGATCCTTTCCACCAATATTGCTGAAACCAGCATCACAGTCAATGATGTTGTCTTTGTCATTGATTCCGGTAAGGTGAAAGAGGTATGTCAGAGGAGTTGTATTTGATGTAAATGAAGGAGGTTAAGTTGCATTCCAATAAATGCTTTTATAGGCAGAATTCACTATTGATTTCTGATTCTGCCTGAATTTACCATAGTAGTTGATGATTTTCCAAAGCGAATATTTTAACTTAAAGAGTTCAGAATACAGGATCCAGTTAATGTAACAGATTATATTTTAAAATGAACTTCTGCTGACTAAATACTAGGAAGAAAGGAAAAGGTTGGCTAATTACACCGAAAGTTTTGTCACAGTGTGGGAATTTGATTACATATTTCGTATGTGTTCCTTCTACATGTGGGCATAGACCATGTCCCTCCTGCTCATTGTTTACTCTCCAGTGCTCCACATGTAGCAAATACTCAAAACATGTTTAGTTCTGGAGAACATACTAAGAGAGAGCAGGCAAAAATTAGGGTTCAGCAAATGATAGCAGCCACATGGGCTCATTACCTGCTTTTATAAAAATAAATTCCATTGGAACACTGCCATGTCCTGCCTGTGGACTGTGGCTCCTTTCACACTGCAGTTTCAGATTTGAATTAGTTGCAACAGAGACCCTTTATAGAGGCTAAAATACTGGGCCCACCCAATAGAAATAAAAGACAGCATTTATTTTCTTTAGCTTAGAATACTCAGCGGTTCTCAATGCCCTTAACTTCACTGAAAGAATTGAAAGTGATAGAGGTGGTTGATATTCAAGGAAAGGTACTATCTATGTTGTGGAAAGCAAATGGTATCTGTTCTAGTGGATATAAATGATCATGTTTTAAGGTGAAAAAAATTTATTAATTGCTTTATGATGTTTTCAAAGTAATTTTTATGAATATCTTACAGAAAATAAGATTGTATTATAAAATTTGGACATTTTATTATAGTTGGATATTATAAAGAAGGGATACATTTTATTTTTTTATAAGAGGATAATGATGAATATTATCACTAAAAGTCTGAATGTTACCATGCAATAAAAATTCAAATTTCACTGCTCTGAAATTAGCTAAAACTGATCAACTAAATTTTGAATATTTTAGGAATTAATTCCTATAGGTGTCATTTATCAAGTAAACCATAGTTTAGAATATGATGATAGTGTCAGAAGTTATTTTACATACAAAATCGACAAATGTGACATTAAAAACTAAGTAGGTAGTGTCTTTTCTGAAGATCCCATTATTAAACTATTTTGAGAACATGTTTGTATTTGCGTTATATAGTTATTCTATGAAAGGGGAAGGGTAAGTCACTGAATGACTAAGTAGATATTCTAGTTAGGAATCCGTTTTTTTTTTTTATTAAAAAATTTTTTTTATGTCTTTATTTTGTTTTGAGAGGCAGAGACAGAGAGTGAGTGGAGGAGGGGCAGAGAGAGAGGGAGACACAGAATCTGAAGCAGGCTCAAACCCACAGACTATGAGATCGTGACCTGAGCCAAAGTCAGATGCTCAGCCGACTGAGCCACCCGGGCACCCCAGGAATCCATCTTTTAAAATATTTCTCTATAGTAAATTTTTGCCTTAGAATCTTTGAGGATGTGTGGAGGGGATAATTTTTTTTTAATTCTTTTTTTTAATGTTTATTTATTTTTGAGAGACAGAGACAGAGCACAAGCAGGGGTGGGGCAGGGAGAGAGGGAGACCCAGAATCCAAAACAGGCTCCAGGCTCCGAGTTGTCAGTACTGAGCCTGACGCAGGGCTGGAACCCACGAACAGTGAAATCATGACCTGAGCCAAAGCTGGACACTTAACCTACTGAGCCACCCCGGTGCTGCTATTTATTTCTGAGAGAGAGAGAGACAGAGACAGAGACAGAGACAGTGCATCAGCGAGGGAGGGGTAGAGAGAGAGGGAGACACAGAATCTGAAGCAGGCTCCAGGCTCTGAGCTGTCAACACTGAGTCTGTTGTGGGGCTCGAACTCACAAACTGTGAAATCATTACCTGAGCTGAAGTTGGATGCTTAACTGTCTGAGCCACCCAGGAGAAGAGGAGCTTTTTAAATTAAACTTGGGATGTTAAAATATATTCATAATGTTTCTTGGGGTTTATTCTTAAACACCTTTTATAAAAGTTTTAACACAAAGATAACTTAAATATTACAGAAATCCTTTGATGCACTGAATTTTGTTACAATGTTAAAAATGGTGTGGATTTCCAAAGCTAGTGCCATACAACGAAAAGGCAGGTAATGTATATTTAATGTACATTGATATTGATAAATTGCCTGTAAAATTTTGGAAACATTTTGATATGTATTACATATTTAACATATATATTCACTTTCTATAAAATGTTAAAATTTTCATGTTAGTGTTAATTTTCATATTTTTGCAAAACAATTCATTTTAAAATACACTTTTTTTAAAGGTTAATTCAACTTATGTTAAAATTTTTTGCCTAGTATAATCTATACTCAGAAGATACAAGAAACTTAAAAAACAAAATTAAAGTATCTTCAACATTTGCTATATAATAGAAAGGGCTAATTTCTGTATTTTGCAAAAAACCTCTTCAATATCAGTTCACAAAGTCTAATACATTAACCTCACATATATCACCTCATATATAACAAAAGAACTATAAATTAATGAAGTAATGTTTTTTGTTTATCACCAGATTGGGATTGGTGAAAATGTCTAACAGTACATACGCCAGAGTTGGCAAGAGAATAGGCCAGTAAGCTTTCATGGTTTGCTGATGGGAGTGTCAATTGATATGACTTCTTCAGAAGACAGTTTGAAACGGTTATCCAATCTGCCCGTTGCCAGTGGATTCCGCTTCTCAGAATCGGTCCCGAGTCTACGTGTGCACTGTGTGCAAGATGTGTGTAAGACTGCCTTCTGCAGCACTGTTTGTGACGGGGACAAATCTGAGAACACTGTAGTGTCCATCACTAGCGAAGTACTGTAGTGACAGGAAGTATGCTGTCGCCACACAGTGGCATCCTAGGGAAGCATTAAAAGGAAAGATGTAGATGGGTGTATTTTTTATGGAATGAGTTTTCAGAATATGTTAACTGAAAAAGTAAGGTGTAGAACAGGCATCTAATAGTGTTTGCCTCTGCCGAATATATATACATATATATTTTAATGCTTATTTTTGAGAGAGAAAGAGACAGTGAGCAGGGGAGGGGCAGAGAGAAAGGGAGACACAGAATCCGAAGCAGGCTCCAGGCTCTGAGCTGTCAGCACAGAGCCCTACGTGGGGCTCAAACCCACGAACGTGAGATCATGACCTGAGTGGAAGTCGGATGCTTAACTGACGGAGCTACCCAGGAGCCCCAATATATATTTAGGCACAAATACATTGTCACGTTTGAGAGAGACAGTAAAAAACAATCGTTGACTCTGAGAAGGTGGCTTTGTGAGGCTCTTGAAGGAAGATCTAATTTTCATTTTATTTCTTTGTAGTTTGGTTACTTATTTTAGTAAGTAAATAATGATGAGTAGAGTTTGAGGTGGGAGGAATGGTGTAGTCCATCTTGGAATCCAATAAAGTAAGCAATTTTAATACTATGTGATTTGTGCTACAGTTGGATGATGCTACTAGAGGAGTTACAGTAGAATCTGAGGTAAATGTAAATAAAGAGATGTTGTGGGAAGGCTTTTCTAGCAGAGACAAGGCCTAAAGGCAAGAGTGAGCAAGAAAGTTGTTTGGATGGAGTGTAGTTTAGAGGAGAAGAGTGAAAAATGAGAAAAAGGTAAGCTGTGGACAGGTCTTTCAGGACCCTTTAGTGTTTTCTTCTTAATAAACCAGAGGACGGCATGATGATCGTACTCCCTCAGCTGTTTGAAGAATGAATTGGCAGAGACAAAACTGATGGTAGGCGGACCCAGTAGGAGGCTCTTTTATTAATACCTGCATTTAAAATAAGGGGGAGATGACAGTGGTGTGCATTGTGATAGTGGAGAAATAAAGTAGATCACTCATTCAGAGATACTAAGGGGTATGGAGTAGCATGGAGTCAAGGATGTCAGACAGGTGTCTGTCTTAGAAATTTTGTGGATGGTGGTGCCGTTGTCAAAGTGGGAATTGTGCTTCTGTTGGGGAGCAGGATGAAGTCTTGGTTGTATTGAGTTTGGCTGGAAAACTCAAGTGGGACTAAAAGGTTTCGGAAGTGTAGGTATAGGGTTAGGATGAAGAGATCTCAGTGGATGGAAATCGAAGTCAGGAGGATAATTACGATCCCGAGGGAGAGAGGGCAGAGCAGGAGAGCCGGGGCTGAGGTCCAGCCTCGCAGGAACATCAGCATTTGACTGGCGAAAGACAGAGATAGCTCAGAAGAGGCAGGAGAGGAGGGAAAGCTGATGGGTTGATAGTGAGCCAAGTACCGATGAAGGAAGCGGTGGTCCTGCGTCTAATGTTTTGTAACTTTGTGACTACAACAGTATGATCTAGTTCTCTTTGGGGGACTGGCCTGTGAGCTTCGCGAGGGTAGGGATATTTCTGTATCTCTCTCACTTGGCGTATTCAGCCTTGCCATTTGCGGATATGATGACCGTGGGTGAGATTAAAAGAGACTGCTTTTCTTAAGATATTTTTCTGCTGCTCCCCAGAAAATGATACAAGTCTGCATGGTGACGGGGAGAGTGGGGGGGATGCCGCTCCCTGGGCGTTGTTTAATGCTTGGTTTGCACAGTCTAAATGGCGGTGGCGTATACACTGAGCTCTGAGCACAGTGCTGTGTCAGTTCAGTAAAGCTGATGACATTTACTTATTTTCTTTTCAAATTTTTATTTACATTCTAGTTAGTTAACATACAGTGCAATATCGCTTTCAGCAGTAGGATTCAGTGATTCATCACTTATATATACAAAGCTGAGGAAATTTAAATTACCATGTATATTTTCAGTATTTTTACTCTCATGTATGTTACTTAAAAAAAATTTTTTTTTAATCATTTCCCTAGAAGGTATATCAGGTAGGTGTCACTCATGAATTTTTATAAATGAGTCCCAGCTGAGTAAAGAGCCTTCTGGAAAGATTCAGAGGGGAGCAGTGTCACAGTGGGGATTTGCACTCAGATGTCCTGACCCTGGTCCATTGCTCTGTCTCCTTAGCACTGTGCTTTTATAGTTTCCTCGGTAGAGTCTTTATTCCTTGTTCAAATCTCAGTTTTTTATTTCACTTTTAAGGGCAGGGAGATGTAGACCTGGAATTTGTTTCCGGCTGTTCAGCAGACTCCGATTCCAGAATATGTTGGAATTTCAGACTCCAGAACTTTTGAGAATGCCATTACAGGTAGAAATTTACTAAATTCTGAAAGGTTATTTTTGTGGGTGACAGAGGAGAAGGGACTGTTTTAACGTATACTAGTTGGACTTTTAAACAATCAACTCATAAAACAAAATTATAAAATGTATATTATGTAGGGTGGTTATGTACCTAATATTTTTTCCTATATAATAAAACAATCCATAAACCTCCATAATTGTAAAGAATTGCATTCTTGAATGCATTTATATTATGGTATAGTTTATAAATGTGTTTTTTAAAAAAAAGACATTTTAGAAGTCTGACAACCATATTGTGTTCACCTTTCACATTATCATTGAGGATTAGAAAACAAATTATTTAAGATCCAAAAGATACACAATCTCAGTTTAAGATGCTGAGATTACTTTGATAGTTTGGAAGGGAGTCCACTGAGATTTCCTGGCCTTTATTGTTCTGCTTTAGGTTTTCTGACTTCGCGGAGCAGCCAGACATTGTAGTTTCTAGGGAGAACTTCGGAAGTACATTAATTGACTATCTGGTGTGCTGAGCTGGATGTTGGCTTCCAAACCTTTCAAGAGATACTGGATCATATTTTTGGTATCCATGTACCTAGATGACTTCCCACTTTTCCATGCGCATGGTCTTAGGATAAAACACAAAACTCTTAGCAAGAGCCCAAGTTATCTGTCCTGTGTCTCTAGTTTTAATTTTTGACATCTTGTCTGCCCTCTCACTGCCCACACCAGTAGTTTGAATTTCTCAAGCACACCTTGTTTCTATCTTAGGGCCTTTGTTTGTGTGCTCCTCTCTCCCTAGAAGCCTCCGCCTTAACAACTTAATTGTTGCATTCTAGTTTAAGTGCCTTTCCCCAGAGATGTTGTCTTTGACTTCCCATGGTCTCCTTCTCCTGCCCTTTCCTGAACTTGATTAAATAGTTTGCTTTACCTCTTTAGTTCTCTGTATGCTTCACAGTACTTATAAAAATTGTAACCAAGTAGTTAATGTGTCGTTATTCTGTTTTTCCCACACAATGAAAAATCCACTAGGGGGGACACTTGTATGTCTTCTTTTTCTTCCAACTTGCTGCATAGTCCCTAGCACCTGGTAAGCACTTTGTTGAATGGATAAAAGATTCTAGAATGTAATACAAAGGAAAAAAAAGACTGTTTTGGACAATAACTCTTACTTTTATGTATAAGAACTGCGTGAGGAGACATCGCTAGTGTGGGCAATGGTAACCTTGACAGGAGGTAATGGAGGATGTTTATTATACTGAAGTTCTGGCACTTATGACAAGGTCAGAGCCTGTCTTTCATAGAAGGGCATGATTTCCTTTACTGTTCATTTTAGTCAGAGACTCTACTATTCTGTTTGGGGACTGTGTTCCCATGATTTCCTTAAAAATCAAGATCACCGTAATTTTCAACATTTCAACATTATTTGCTGTTCTCATTTGCAGGAACTTTGTTTACATACTAAACTGTTAGCCCCAGTTAATTGTTCTATTGCTGATTTCCTAATGAAAGCTCCTGAACCTCCACCTGCTTTAATTGTAAGAAATGCTGTACAAATGCTTAAGGTTGGTATCTTCATAGTTTTCATTTTACCGATTTTGCCTGAATTTTAAAGTGAGGATGCATCTTACCTAATTTTTGTACTTAAAAAGGTTATCTTAAAGAAGCACCTATTGGTTAATACTCTCATGGTAATTACAGTAAAGCGGTTGATGTAGTTCTTTATGTATATGAAACATTTGAAGCAAACTATATTTCCTGTAAGATGTGGTGAAAGAAAATTTTCACTTTTATTTCTTCCTGATTTGATTAAACATCATGGAACATTTTGGTCGTGTCACATTCTGCCTTCTGTGCTTTTATGTAGACGGTAGATGCGATGGACACGTGGGAAGACCTCACTGAGCTCGGCTATCATCTGGCGGACCTGCCCGTCGAACCCCATCTTGGAAAAATGGTCCTGTGCGCCGTCGTGCTCAAGTGTCTGGACCCCATCCTGACGATCGCCTGCACGCTGGCCTATCGGGACCCTTTCGTGCTGCCGGCCCAGGCCTCTCAGAAGCGCGCGGCCATGCTTTGTAGGAGGCGCTTCACCGCGGGGACTTTCAGTGACCACATGGCACTGCTCAGAGCATTCCAGGTGCCGCTCGTTGCTTTTGTTTCGTTTCTGAACGTGTTTGCTGGTTGAACACACATCTGGGGCAAGCGTAACAAATTAAAAAAGAGATAGGACTCCATTAATTTGGTTTCCTTATAAAGTCACATTTTATGAGTAGCTCAGGAAAATACCCCTGCTGTCCATGTGTTAAAATTATCACTGTTTTTCTCTACCTTTTTTCTTTCATTATCTCCTTGTAGGAATATGTGTATGTACATATTTATTTTTATTTACTTTTATGTATTTTTTAATACCCAAGTTCCTTATCTTTTAATCATATCTTGGGCAGGGAATGCCCTCAAATTTTAGTTGAGAAGCTTGTATACTATAGGCTGCCTGGTTGACTTTGTTGACTGAGCGTCTGACTCTTGATTTTGACTGAGGTCACGATCTCATGGTTCATGGGTTTGAGCCCGGGCTCTGCACTGTGTGGAACCTGCTTGGGATTCTCTCCCTGCTCCTCCCCCACCTCACAATAAATAAACTTAAAAAAAAAAAAAGAATATTATTCAAAGTATGTAGAACAAACCTAGGAAGAAAGTTACCTTGAATTTAATATCTGTTTATTGATTTTTTTAGAGTTTTTTTCTTGTGTACTCAAGACACTATGCTCAGAACTTAATTTTATAAAATAAACTCTGAATATCAATTAAAACTTTCTAAGGTAACGGTAGTTAGAAATTGAGGAACATGATAAGCAGGAAAGAAAAGTTAAGGAAAATAGGTCTCTGAGGAAAGGAAATGATACGTAATTTAAAATTTTAGATATGTAGAAAAGAACATGCTATTTCTTAAAAAGGTATTCTTAGATTCTCTTGAATGTAGGCTATGACTATATATTTTTTTTAAATTTCATTTTGTTGGGGCACCTGGGTGGCTCAGTTGGTTAAGTGCCGCCTTTGGCTCAGGTCATAATCTGTCCGTTCATGAGTTCGAGCCCTGTATCGGGGTCTGTGCTGACAGCTCAGAGCCTGGAGCCTGCTTCAGATTCTGTGTCTCCCTCTCTCTCTGCCCCTTCCTGCTTGTGCTCACTCATGCGTGCACTCTCTCTCTCAAAAAATAAAAAAATAAAAAAATTTCATTTTGTTTATGCAGAAGTGACTTTTTGCAGGCATAGAAGATTTTTACAATATATACAGTTAAAAAAATAATGGCAAGTTATTTCGCGAGCCCTATTATTGATAATGCAACGCTATTGAGTCCATTAGATACCATGTGTTATAGTAGATTAGTTAAGTGGATAATAATTAGAGGTAGATTTGGAGTAGAATTCCTATGTATTCTTTGCTTTTTCCCTAGCTCCTTCACGAGCAGAGAGGATAAATTAGTGCTTTCGTCTGTCAGCTCTATTCCAAAGCAAGAGAAGTCATTTTCAAAGAGGAGTTTTCCTGCACTACATATGATGGTTTCTAGAAATCCCACTTCTCATTCTAAAATAGGTTAAGAGGTTAAGATAGAGCTTATTTTTGGAGGACTGGAGTGGCAGAATCCTTAGATATAAATGGTGTTCATGATGGCTTAGTTAAAAACCTCCCACACTACATTGGAAGAAAATGAGCAGACCCATCTGAAAAGGTAAATATTTTTACACAGATGGTCATTTAAGTTAAAAGATAGTTCTCATTGGGATTCTAGAAACTCAATGGCTTTCATAGCATTTGAGTATAAATTAATGATAAATTTTATTTGATCATAAAGTCTTAGATTTTATTTTTATATTTAATTTTAAAATTTTAATTAAAAAATTGCGACATGTTGACATACTAGTTTTAGGGGTAAAACATCATGATACTATAATTGTATGTATTGCAAAATGATCTCCACAGTAAGTCTAGTTAACATCTATCACTGCATATAGTTACAACTTTTTTTTATGTTTGTGATGAGAACTTTTAAGACTTATTGTTAGGGTGCCTGGGTGGCTCAGTTGGTTAAGCCTCCGACTTTAGCTCAGGTCAGATCTCACGTTTGTGGGTTCGAGCCCTGCGTCAGGCTCTGTGCTGACAGCTCAGAGCCTGGAGCCTGTTTCCAGTTCTGTATCTCCTCTCTCTGCCCTCCCCCCCGCCCCCATGTTCTGTCTCTCTTTGTATCAAAAATAAATAAAACATTAAAAAAAAAAACTTATTGTCTATTATGTTAACTAGATTTATTGTGATAATTTCACAATAATAATATTCAAATATTGAATCACTATTTTTTTTACCTGAAATGAGTATGTTAAATGTCATAGATAGATACTTTAATACAAAAAAGTGGACAAAAAAATCTCTTTTATCAACTTTCAAATTTACGATACAGTGTTATTAACTATAGTTACCATGCTGTATTACAGTTACCTCTCCAGGACTTCATTATTTTGTAACTGGAAGTTCGTATCTTTTGGCCCTTTCATCTATTTTACCTCCTCTCCTCCCTCGCCTCTGGCAGCTACCAACCTGTTCTCTGTATCTTTTAGTTTTGTTTGTTTATTTATTTATAAATGTTTATTTTTGAGAGAGAGAGAGAGAGAGAGAGCGAGTGAGCGCGTGTGCGAGTGAACACAGCCAGGGAGGGGCAGAGAGAGAAGGAGACACAGAATCTGAAGCAGGCTCCAGGCTCTGAGCTGTCAGCACAGAGCCCGATGCAGGGCCTGATGCGGGGGTCAAACCCACAAACCCCGAGATCATAACCTGAACTGAAGATAGACACTTAACTGAGTCACCCAGCCACTCTTGAGTTTTTTTTCATGAAGTCCTAGATTTTATCAAATAATTAGAAGGAGAATTGACCTTGAGTGGTTAATGTAGTGGTTTTCAGTTACTTTGTTGCCTAACTAAGCAGTTTGGGTGAATGTATCTTGTTATATAATCATGTTTTTGTAGGCATGGCAGAAAGCACGAAGTGATGGCTGGGAGCGCGCCTTTTGTGAGAAGAATTTTCTTTCGCAAGCTACCATGGAAATAATCATTGGCATGAGAACTCAGCTGCTTGGTCAACTTAGAGCATCAGGTAAAGTTTTCCCCAAAGAACCTGTTTAGACCACTGAGAGTACCCTACATTTATCTCGTAGTATTTGTAGTGTTAACTGACGCC
This sequence comes from Helogale parvula, assembly GCA_004023845.1. Lineage (NCBI taxonomy): Eukaryota > Metazoa > Chordata > Mammalia > Carnivora > Herpestidae > Helogale > Helogale parvula. The sequence continues at coordinate 144,907 of PJEM01004142.1, forward strand.
ATCTCCTATTATTTTTATGATGTTTTCACATTGTTGTACATCTTGTATTTATGAACTGCTTTGTAGACTCCTGTGTGATCTTAGCATTTGTTTGTTGATTTAAAAAATGATGTTGTAGAAGCTTGGAGCTGAGAAATCTATGCATACCAGTTGATACTGTAGGCAGTGAGCAGTTTGTAGTATATTTGTTGGCAAAGATTGTTTTAGATATTGTAGTTCTGCTTTATCAGTATTTATAAACAATTATTTAGTTCTGTGAAATAGAAGTTAAAAAATGTAAGTAGGTTGATCTGAATGCCAGTCTTCATGTTTATGGAACATAAAACAGCTAGTAATCACTTAATGCTAGTATTGCTAAGTCATTTTAGAATTGTATCTTTAAATTTCCTTTTGAGTAGCATAATACATCGAAAAAATTAGCCCAAGCAGACTATCAGAGCCTGGATTCATAGACTAGCTAATGTGTCAAAGTAATGTAAGGAGCGAGCCAGAGGATTTCAAGTTGTTGCAAATATCGGGCCGTATGAAGAGCATTGGAAATTCAAGCAGGAATGTATTTACTTGTCTTCACTCCAGCATTCATTTCTGTCATCACCAGAATGTTATTAATAATACCAGTCAGACGAGTGGGTTAGATTTTCAGCTGTGACCTTAGTATATATATATATATATTTTTTTTTAATTTTAGTATGATTCTTATAGCAGCTTATGAAGAACTTTGTAGCAAGAGTGTATTTTTTAAAAATTTGGGGGGAACCTGGGTGGCTCAGTTGGTTGAGCGTCCGGCTTCGGCTCAGGTCATGATCTCGCAGTTCATGGGTTCGGGCCCCGCATTGGGCTCTGTGCTCAGAGCCAGCTTAGGGCCTGCAGCCTGTTTCGGATTCTGTGTCTCCCTCTCTCTCTGACCCTTCCCTGCTCACGCTCTCTCTCTCTGTCTCTCTAAAATTTAAACATTAAAAAAGTTAAAAAAAAAAATAAAGACCACAATCTGGGTGGTTTAAAAAAAATTTTTTTTTTCATCTGTAACTTTAGTACATTTCTTTTTTTAAATTTTAGTATACTTCTCATTGCAGCTTATGAAGAATTTTATAGCAAGAGTATTTTTTAAAATTTTCAGCTGTGACTTAAGTACATTTCTTTTTTAAATTTTAGTACATTTCTGATAGCAGCTTTTGAAGAACTTTGTTTATAACAGGAGTGTTTGTTTTTTCAAATTTTCAACTGTGACTTTAGTACATTTCTGTTTTTTTAATTTTAGGACATTTCTGGTAGTAGCTTATGAAGATCTTTATAGCAAGAGTGTGTATTTTTTTTTAAAAGTCCCACATTCCCAGTGAGCATACTTAAACTTTATTAGACTATTGAATCTGTATTTTAAACTTATCGAAAGAGATTTTATTAATTACCGTGGAATTTGAATATCATGAAACTTACATGGGCTGTATAGACTTTTTGTAAACAATGCATATGTTTAAAAGTATTTTTTGCACAATAGGAAAAGTTGGTGTGTCATTTTCCTCCTTCTAGGTTTTGTTAGAGCACGAGGCGGTGGTGACATTCGAGATGTTAACACAAATTCTGAGAACTGGGCTGTTGTGAAAGCTGCCCTGGTGGCAGGCATGTACCCTAACATAGTCCATGTGGACAGAGAGAATGTGGTACTGACGGGGCCGAAGGAGAAGAAAGTTCGGTTTCATCCCACTTCAGTTCTCAGTCAGCCTCAGTATAAAAAGGTAAAACATTTTTAATGCTCTTAGGCCTTGAGTTCAAACTGATCTAATTTACACAGTTGAAGGTCAACCACCTGCTTTAAGAAATTATTATTACATATGTCTAATTCAACACTGGAACAAAGTTTGGATGGAATCTTAGAGTTGGAAGAGGTAATGTGTTAGGTAATGAGGACTACCAACTGCATGAACAGTGACATCTTGAGTTTTTGCTTGACTATTAATACACATTGTCTCTTTCTTTGAGGAACTTCTTACATTTCGAAAGTATGGCCGGTAAGCTAGGTGACATACAGTTAATTTTTCAATTTCTTTTTCTAATAGATTCCTCCAGCCAATGGTCAGGCTGCAGCGGTTCAGGCACTGCCTACAGATTGGCTTATTTATGATGAAATGACCAGGGCGCGTAGAATAGCTAATATTCGATGTTCTTCAGCAGTGACACCTGTCACCATGTTGATATTCTGTGGACCAGCGAGGTTGGCAAGTAATGCTCTCCAGGAGCCTTCATCGTTTCGAGGTAAGTGGATTGATGATGAAGGAAAAAGGAAATAAAAATCTATTTGAAATGAATTTCTTTTTTTACTGGACCAAATAAATTTTGAAATTACAAAAATTTATGTGCCGTAGCTTCCTTTTGATATAGTAAGACTAATTGGAAAATACTAAAGTGTACCTCAATTCTTAAAATTGATTTTTAAAGGTAGTTTGGTATTGATTTGTGCATTTTTGATTAATCTTGCTGATAGGTTTTACATTTCTTTCCCACTTGAAGTTAAATAACAGTTTAACATAAATAAAGGTAGTTGTTTAAGGGAAATAATACTAATAGTGATCCATGATCTCATTTCTCTTATGCAAACACAATTAGACATATGTAACTAATTTAATATTATTTTTAATTATATGTAATATTTTTATGTATTTCTTTGGTTATTTTTACATTCTGTTCTATTAATGGCTGCAAACTATTCTATCACTTAAGAGTGGCATAATGCGTTTAACATGTTCCTGGTGTCTCAGTGGGTTGAGCATCTGACAGGCTCAGGTCATGATCTCATGATTTGTGAGCTGGAGCCCCGCATCAGGCTCACTGCTGTCAGTCTGCCAGTGCAGATCCCACTATGGATCCTCTGTCCTCCTCTCTCTGCCCTTCCCCCACTTGTGCTCTCCCAAAAATAAATACTAAAAAAAATTAATAAAATGTTCATGGGATGCCTGGGTGGTTCAGTTGGTTAAGCCTCTGGCTCAGTTGATTAAGTGTCTGGCTCAGGTCATGATCGAGTGGTTCATGAGTTTGAGCCCCGGAAAAGTCTCTCTGCCGTTAGTTTGGAGCCCGCTTCAGATCAGATTTATTTTGTTGCATTGTGATTAGAGATCATCGTCTTTAAAATGCCTTGCTTACCCTCCCCACCTTTTTATAGTATTGGGACTTAATTTGTGAACTGTCAGCTTTGAGGAGCCCCACACCCCAACTGTTAGTATGGAGGATTTGTGTGAATATAGAGTGTCTGTGTTTACCTCTTTTGCTTTATGGTGGTAACAGTGAAATTTTTTCCTTTGTGTTTGAACAGCAGCTGGTGTTCCTAATGACAGTAGTGATAGTGAAATGGAAGATAGAACTACTGCTAATTTGGCAACTTTGAAACTTGATGAGTGGCTTAATTTCAAACTAGAGCCTGAGGTAAGTTGCTTTTTAGTAGTGTGGTAAGTTTCTTTCGTTCCGTTAGTGTGAATTGACATACAGTATGATGAAAATTATATCTTTACTATCGAGCCCTTAGTACTTGAGAATATAGTTTGCTTTTCAGTTTTCACAGAGCCCTCATGCATTCTCTGACATACTGGGGTTTATTTTAATAGAGAATTTGAAAAGCCTTGGTGTGGCTCATCCTTAAGCACAGTGATATTTGAATATTTCTGTGTATACAAGAAAGTATACACAGTTTTGGGTACCCAAGCACTCCATTTGAAGAGTGCTTAAAGAGCACCAAGGAAGAAATGGGTTTCTAAGAGAATGAAAGGAGTTCATTCTGTTTTCTCTTTTTGTTTATCTCTGAATTGGGAAAGATGAGGGTTTCATCGTCTTTGTCCCAACTTCGTTGTCACCAGTTGCTGTGACACAAATTACCTGCTTCTTCTTTCTTGAAAGGTCATTCCTTCTTGGGTTCTTCACAGACTCTCCTGTGTGTGTTTGTGCCTTTAATGTTAGATGTTCTCCACCACTCTGGGCTTTACTCTGCTCTTTTCATGTCTCTGCACGATCTCCAGGGACCTTACCTCTGTGTGTAGATGTAGTAACTGCCTAGGCACTGATGACTCCCAAGTCTGTCTGTATTTTTAGCTTCTGTGGACCTGTGAAAATGTTCTTGACAAAGCCTTCCCTTCATCCCATCTCCACATTTATTTATTTATTTCAAATTATTAAAATTTATATTGTCATTATCATACTTAATGTATCTTTCCACACAGTTTTCTCCTTTTGGAACAGTAATAAAAGGGGCAGTACATTATCTTCATAACTCTGTGCCATCAAATCAGTTAATACAGATAACTCAACACTTAATTATACAAAATCAGTTTGCTTCAAGTTACAGAGTTAATGTTGATATGTAATTAATGAAAAAAAAGATACTATAAAGATAACTACAAGAATGCCCATATATATGGTGTATTCCTATTTATATAAATCTGATGATTAACACATCAGATTCACGTAGATACTGATTTGATCCGTGAACCAAGGCCATATTTTCAAAGTTATTTTCGGGATGTCGGGACACAGCAAATGCTGGAGAAAAGAGCTGAGGAGCAGTATATGCTTGCTAAACAAGAACTATGTCACTTTAGCTAGTGAATACCTAGGGTAATGCATCTTTATTTCATGGTAGCAGGCTCGCAAACAAATAGAGTTAAGGGTTTTAAATATAATTAGAAAGATCATTAAAAAGTCTGATTAGATCAAGGTACATTTACTCGAAATTTTGAGATTCATTAAATGGTAGCAACCAAAATAATTCCTAAGACAAATGCACATTTTTTCAGTCTACAATATTACGGGGGGAATAGGAGAATGTGCATTAAGTGGTGAAATCCACTAAGGTGCATATCAATATTCTGTTACACCAAACAGTTTGAAGACAAGGGAAATGTGTAATATAATTTCAGATTATATTTCATTTGGCTAAATTAGAATTTAATGTTGCTTTGCCATATTGAAAGTTTACTGCAATAATTTTTCGCATAAACATTTAGACTTGAACTCCAGGACTAAATACAGCATATTTATTTTGCTTTTGATCTGTTAAATAGCTAAAAATTGACAATTTGAAACCTATAACAAAGAAAAAGTTGAAGCAGTGGGACTCTTAAATCATTGAACCACTTATAATGGTCAACTGTTAGTATTAAAAGATAATTCTTTTTTTTTTAGTTTTTATTTATTTTTGAGAGAGAGAGAACATGAGCCGGCAGAGAGAGAGAGAGAGAGAGAGAACATGAACCAGGGAGGGGCAGAGAGAGAGAGAGAGAGAGAACATGAGCGAGGAGAGAGAGAGAGAGAGAGAGAGAGAGAGAGAGAGAGAGAACAGGAGCCAGGGAGGGGCAGTGAGAGAGAGAGAGGGAGAGAGAGAGAGAGAGAGAGAGAATCTGAAACAAGCTCCAGGCTCTAAGCTGCTGGCACAGAGCCTGATGTGGGGCTTGAACTCATGAATGTGAGATCACAACCTGAGCTGAAGTCAGATGCTTAACCGACTGAGCCACCCAGGCGCTCCTGAAAGATCATTCTGTATCCTTCGTGGGGGGATGTGGTCAGCTGAGCTGTCAGTCGACAGCTAGCTAGGTTTCCTTTTTTTACTGTCTGTTCATTGATCACTTGAGCTGACAGTTGTCTCACTTCCGTTTTCACCACGCTTTCTCTTCCCTGAAACCGTACTAGGCAAGCATGCCCCCCACATTGTCCAAGCCAGCCTGCCATCCTTGAATTCACTCTCTCTCCTCTTGGGCAGTATTGTCCATACCCTTCCTTTCCTAATTCTGCCCGTCCCCATTTTCCCTCCTCGCCCCGTCCCATCTTCTTTGTCACAAGTTGCCGTGACATGAGTCTTTCCTGATTCTTATTTCTTAAAAGCTTATTCCTTCTTAGGTTCTTTCACAGACTCTCTTGCGTGTGTTTGTGCCTTTAATGTTAGATGTTCTCCACCACTCTGGGCTTTACTCTGCTCTTTTCATGTCTCTGCACGATCTCCAGGGACCTTACCTCTGTGTGTAGATGCAGTAACCGCCTAGGCACTGATGACTCCCAAGTCTGTATTTTTAGCTTAGGCCTTTCTGTGGACCTGTGAATCTAGCTTTTTTCTGGGCATCATCATTTGGATGTTCTGTAGGTGCTAAAGTAAAATACAAAGGGAACTAAATGTATTTTTCTTCATTTACTGTGCTGTTTCCAGTTTTAGTCACACTCTGCCACACATTGTTTACGGTCCCTTCCATCGGACTGTTTCATTTGATTTTGTGTCTTTCACGCCTCCAATATGGTAAATAAGAAATTTTATCTCATTCGTCCAGCAGAAAGAATGAAATTAATAGTAAATTATATGAAGTGTATGTTAGAATACATTACTTCCTTACAAGTTGCAGAGTGTTTTTGGAAACTTGCAAACCTTAACTAATAGATGTCTTGCAAGTAGGGCGTACAGTTTGCTTGTGTCTGTTTGCACTGAGGAAACTTCCATTACAGGCAGCCAGTTTGTTGCTGCAGCTCAGACAGAAGTGGCACAGCTTATTTTTACGCCGGATGAGAGCTCCGTCTAAACCTTGGTCTCAAGTCGATGAAGCCACCATAAGAACAATCATAGCAGTTTTAAGCACAGAGGAGCAGGCCGCAGGTTTACAGCAGCCGTCTGGGATAGGCCAGAGGCCAAGGCCCATGTCTTCTGAAGAACTTCCTTTGGCATCGTCGTGGAGGTCCAATAATAGCAGGAAACCTCCCACAGATACTGAATTTTCTGAGGAGCCTTCTACTGCAGAAAGGTAAACTCATGACATTTTATCAAAGCGGGAGACATTTTCTCCAGGAAAATGAGTTATTTCTCATAGAATTAGGTACTTTAATAATATTTAAAAGTTGCTGAGAAGGTACACAAAAATGTGAAGAGCGTTTTACTTTTAAAACATAGTTTTTATAAGTAGTAAGATAATATGAAGGGTTTTAAGCCACTGGTACCTGTGAGTCATTTAATAAGGAAGTTTTTTTAATTAGGGAAGACTAAAAATGTTTAATTTCAAGACTTTAAAGATTTAGGGTCTGTTAAAAAGATACCAGTATTTAAAAATTTTATATTTTAGTTGATACATGTGAAGTAACCTCTTTCCCAGATGTCTTGCCACGGGAAGTCTGGGCTCTGGCCTCCTTGCACGTCTTAGCTGGGCAGTAATTGCTGACGGGTACTCCTCCAGACGATCCGTTACTCAGTCACTTACTCAGTGATGCACTGAATGCGTGTTGTTCTGGGTGTAAGAGATACAGCAGTGTACCAAACCGACCAGATCTCTTCCTTCAGAGAGTTTATATTTTATCCAGGGGAGGCATATAATAAAAAAGTAAACAGATTTACTGTAGTGGCAAATCTATTACAGTTTAGCCAGATTCTTCTATTTCTAGCAGTTAGCAATTGTATGTGGCATTTTTATTTACTGTATGATTATTATTAAGAGAGTTCTTATATTGAATTGTTTATTCAAACATTTTTTGATTATATAATAGTGGTTTTAATGAATCATTGGCCATGATTCAGAAATATTTGTTGTGTAAAAACCTTTGTTAGAACCAAATTTATATTTTATATGACTCAGAATTTCTATCAGTTAAAAATTTTTTTTTTTACCCTGTTAGAATTGATAATGAACACAACATTCTTGCCTGTGATGCTAGTTTGGTCAGTGCTGGTAGAAATCTGTGTAGTAAGAATATTTCATTGTTAAACGAAAAATAGGAATAGTGGAAACAAAAGATACGTGATGTTTACTGTTTTTTAAGGATCAGATAGGATTGCTTCTTTTGGTCCGATTTGCACATTTGAATGAAGCATAAGGCTTCATCAGGCCGGACTTGAGTTAGAGAGAAGTAATTCACACTGGTGTCCAAGTTCTTCGCATACAACATACTACGTTTGAGGAATTATTCAGTCATTTGCCCAGAAGACCTCATCATGTGTGTTCCTGAATGTTTCTCTCTGATACAGGCCCTCCTGAGCAACACAGGAGTAAAAAGCACATTTTCTTCTGAGACTCTGCTTACTTTTTGAAAAGAATGTTCTAAAAGCTTACTTGAACAATGGTTTACAATATGGGAATAGATTTCCATAGAAATTGTTAGGTGGTAGTGTTATTCCTAGGCCCATCTATAAAAACCTGTTAAGTTTGTAGAGTCTGTTTGTTGTGTGTGTGTATGAGTCTGTATGTAAATGCGGATGTATATAGGTGTGTGCATACATTCATACGTACACATATGCACACACATTCTTAGAAAAAAGGTTACTTTTTTCTTAATAACATGCTTATTTGATAAAAGAAATTCAGTACAATTAAAATTGTAAAGTGTAATATTCTAATTCAGATACTGTTTCTTATAAATTCTGTTTTCTCATGATACCGCATCAGCCATTTTCATTTCCTTACACGTTGTAGCCTGGCACTCTTCATTCTTACCTGTTGAACAGGGAGATACAGAATTTCATCTACCTTCAGGCTTTTGGTGTTATTCATGGATAATGCCTTGGAGTTGGTGTATTTGGTGGGAAAAAGAATGAGGACTCTGAGGAAGATTTATACTTAAAAGGAGGAGTTAGTCTGTGAGATTACTTCTTAGAGAAAAAGTATCTGTAGTTAGCATTTTCACTGTACATTGGCAAGATACAGGTTAAACACTTTTTTTAATAAAAAAACTTTTAAGTTTATTTATTTATTTTGAGAAAGAGAGTACAAAAGGGGAGGGGCAGAAAGAGAGAGAGAGAATTCCGAGCAAGCTTCTTGCTGACAGCACAGAGCCTGATGTGGGGCTTGAACCCACAAACCGTGAGATCATGCCCTGAGCCAAAACCAAGAATTGGACACTCAACCGACTGAGCCACCCAGGCACCCCATAATTTCTTTTAATGAAAACATTTTAGGGCACCTTGGTGGCTCGGTTAAGCATCCAGCTTGTTTCTGTCTCGGGTCATGATCTCATAATTTGTGAGTTTGAGCCCCAATTTTACTCTGGTTAAGTTCTGGCTCCTAATTTTCAGGTCTCTGAGGTTCCAGGGTAGAAAAGATGGGATTTTAGGGGTTGAATTTAGGTAATCCATTGAACATCAATTCATGAAGGAAAAAAATCCCTGAAAGGTTGTTTTTTATACTTCTTAGATTGTTAATGATTCAGATGTGCATTCCTTACATATTTTTTTGTTAATACCTTTAGGCTTTAGCTATTTTATTTCATTTGTGAAAGAAATATCCTGGAGTGAAGGTATTTACTGAAGCAGAAGTGAATTGTGGGGAGAAGCTATTTTAACTTGTCTGGAAGGAAGAGTAATCAGTTGAAAGGCTCTCTGGAAGCTTATGACTTATTGAGCACGTCCTTTTTGGTTTTAAACTTGCTTATTATCAGTATTATGAAGCATAGCAAACTGAATGATACACTGTAAAAACTCCATGTTTCACATATGGCAGTTACCAAGATTTTCACCGGCTTGCTGTATCTAACCACAGTTTTTTTGCTCGCTCCTGCTTTCCTTTTGGTTTACATATTTCAAAATAAATCCCACACGCCATGTCATTTTACCCCTCCATATTTAAATATGCATCTCTTAAAAAGAGAGGAATTTTCCCTACATAATCCAAATTGAATTATCAATTCCAATAAAATGATCATTTCCCTAGTGCTCATACTATATACATTTATTTGAATTAGTGTCCCAGGAGGAGTCGTGCACTGTCTCAGGGCGTTATATGTCTTGAGTCTCTGATGACCTAGAGCAGGTCTTCTGTTGACTTTTCTGAATAAAGTGGGGTGGTGATACCGTGAGGCGCGCCAATTCATTGTATGTTTCTTCTTAGCATTATTTGTTGCCATACCATATGTATTTCGTGTAAACTGGCAGTTAGTTCTCACGGCTTGATTAGATCCGGTATTTTGACAAGTAGATGTTATAGGCAGTGCTGTGAACTTTATTATTGCATGACTTTACAAAGTACTCAGTATCTTCTCTTTTTTATGTCTGGTTCCACAAAGATATGCTTTTCTTTTCTTCTTTAAAAAAATTTTTTTTTAATGTTTATTTATTTTTGAGAGAGAGACAGAGTGTGAGCTGGGGAGGGGCAGAGAGAGAGGGAGACACAGAATCAGAAGCACAGAGCCTGACACAGGGCTTGAATCACGAACCTTGAGATCATGACCTGAGCCAAAGTCAGATGCTTAACCCACTGAGCCACCCAGGCACCCCGACATATTTTTCTAAAAATTATAAAATTCCTAACTGCCAGGAATGTTAAAGACCTCTTTTCCTAAACCATCATATAAGAGGTTAGTTAGAAATTTTATGAGGGAAATCATATTTTGAGTGTTTATTAACTTTAAGTTAAGGACTTATGTAGATTGTTACATTTTTATGTATTTTTTTAAGTATGCCTTAATATTCCCAGATGGTATTAAACTTCTAAATGTAAGAGGGGACTCCTGGGCGCCTCAATCAGTTAAGTGTCCGACTTGGGCTCAGGTCATGATCTTGCAGTTTGTGAGTGTGAGCCCCGTGTTGGGTGCTGACCGCTCAGAGTGTGGAGCCTGCTTCAGATTGTGTGTGTGTCTCTCTCTGCCCTTCCCCTGCTCATGCTCTATCTCTGTCTCAAAAGTAAACATTGAAGGAAATAAATGTAAAGAAGAATGAAATTCTCTTTTTAAATACTATTCCATAAATTATAACGCCCCTGAAAATTTGGTTTGAAATGGCATCTGCTTTCAGTCACGAGCTTGTATGTAACTGGTCTTTGCTTCCTCCTTCTCACTCAAGAGTACTGATGAAATCTCCATCTCCAGCACTACACCCACCTCAGAAGTACAAAGATAGAGGGATTTTACACCCTAAACGAAGCACCGAGGACCGATCAGATCAATCTGTGAAACCTACAGACACCAATAGTCACCCGAGTCCTTGTGCCAGTCCTTCTCCTCCATCCCCAGGAAAGGTAAGTGTCTAAAAGTTGATCACTAGCACGCCTAATGTTGCAGATTTAAGCACAATTATAGAACAGTTCTACTTTTCAGTTACTAATCATGCATGGTCTTTGTTCTAGATAGAAACTGAACCTGGCAAACTTGAAACACCTTAAGTAAATTTTTAGTCTTTCCATCTTGTCAAATATTTCTAGTTATTACCATCTTGGGATGTTTTAAAACTAATCATTTACTGATGCCATGTAACTCAGCCATCTATTATTTTCTTTCTATATCATTAGAACCTTTTTTTTTTTTTGGTTAAAAAGGTCTCAAAGTAGTTTTTAAAAAATTATTTATTGATTTTCCCAATTCAGTGGTTATATTAAAAAAATACAAGACAGGGTGGGGTTAGGAAAACAGGAAATGTTGGTAGGGAATTGAGAACTATGTATCTTTTTAAAAATTTTAATACAAATGATTTCAAGTGTTTAGAGTGTGTTACTTTTACTTACCATGTTGTTGGTACTGAGTAAGTATTTGATTAGGGTTATTTAGCTATGTGCTGTGTTCTGGTGAAAATATCTGTTGAAACACTCTTGTTAAATAAGAGGAAATGATTTTTGTAGATTTGCATTCTTAGGTTTTCAGGTTTTTATCTGAAAATACCTTTTTTTAGATATACACACAATAAAATTCACCAGTTCAAACTGTACAATTCAGTGAATTTTGACAAATGTATATAATTGTGTACCCATATCATAGCCATGTACAGAACATTCCTGTCACCCCTGGATCATGACAACCCCTGAACTGCTCTCTGTCCCTAGAGTTTTGCCTTTTCTGGAATTTGCTGTAAATGGAATCCTCTGTATGTAGTTTTTTGTGACTGGCTTATTTTGCTTTTGAAATTGACCCAACTTATTGGGAATATTATTAATTTATTACTTTTTATTGCTGACTTGTGTTCCACGCTATGGCTAATAGCCATGGAGTGTTTATCCGTTCACCAGGCCACTGCGGGGCTGTTGTGAATAAAGCTGCTGTGATACCTGAGGGCAGGTCGTGGTGCACATACGGTTTCTGTTGTTGGGTAAACGCCCGGGAGCAGGGCTGTTGACTTGTGTGCTTAAGTGCACGTCTGCCTTTACAAGAAACTCTCCCGACTGCTTCCAACATGGCTGTGCTTTTTTCATTCCCTTCCATCATGTAGGAGAGTCCCATTTGCTCCATGTTCTTGGCAATATTAATCTCTTTTCTGTTGGCCATGCTAGTGGGTAGATAGTGGTCTCCCATTTTGGTTGTAATTTGCGCTTCCCTGACGACTAATGACGGTGAGCGTCTTTTTAGGTGCTTATTTACCATTCTTGAATTTTCTTTGGTGTGAAGTAGCTTTTCAAATTGTTGTTCAGCTTTTTTGGTTGTTTGTTGGTTGTCTTTTTTATTTAGTAGTAAGATTTTAAAAATATATTTCTTGATATAAGTCTTAATTATATATGTTTTGCAACTTTCTCTAACAGTCTGTGCCTGCATATTCATTTTCTTAACAGCGTCCTTTGAAGACCAAGTCTTTTCAGTTTTGGTGAGGTCTACTATATCTATTTTTTTCTATTTTGGTTTCATCTATTTTTCTATTATGGTTCATATTTTTTGTGTTCTAAGAAGTCTTCGTTTCACTCAAGATTACAAAGATTTTCTCCTAGAAGTGTTACAGTGAGAGCTCTTACATTTAGGTGATCTGTTCTGAGTTACATTTTGTTTATAGTATGGGTGGGTTAAGGATCATAATCGCATTTGCCTGTTTAATTGTTCTAGCCCCATTTGTTGAAAAGATTATCCTTGTCCCTTGGTACCTTTATCAAAAATCAGTTGACTGTAAATATGTTTCATTGATTTGATTATAGTAGCTTTATACTAAGTCTTGAAACCAGTTAATTTTTTTCTCCAACTCTGTTTTTCTTTTTAAAAATTTGTTTTGGGGGTGCCTGGGTGGCTCAGTTGGTTACGTGTCCGACTTTGGCTAAGATCATGATACCATGGTTTGTGACTTTGAGCCCCACATGAGGGTCTCTGCTGTCAGCACAGAGCCTGCTTTGGATCTCTGTCCTCCCCTCCCTTTCTGCCCCTCCTCCACTTGCTCTTTCTAAAATACACAGACATTTAAAAAAATAATAAAAAATGAAATTGTTTTGGTATTCAAGGTGTTCTAATGTTCTTTCATATAAGCTTTAGAAAATGCTTGTTAATTTCTATAGAAATGTATTTTGATATTGAGTGGAATTGCATTTAATTTGTAGATCCATTTGAAGAAAATTGATAATAGTTTTTAGTTTCCTAATCTGTAAGTGTGGTGTATATCTGCATTTCTTTTGATATTCTTTACTTTTTCACTAAAAAAATTTTTTACAGTGTTTTGTAAATTTCAGAAGTCACCGTATTATACTTTTTTTGTTAAGTTGATCACTAAATATTTTATATTTTTGATGCTGTTTGTAAAACTTTTAATTTCCCGTTGTTCATCGCTAGCATATAGATATACATTTGATCTTTGTATATTTACCTAGTATGCCGTGGTCTTACTTCATTTATTAATTCTGTTCACTTCATATGAGAGTTCTCAGGATTTTCTGAGATCATTTCATCTATTAATAAAAGTAGTTTCACTTTTTTCCTTTCTAGAATTGTTTGTGTTTATTTCTTTTCTTGGCTGTTCTCTCTGGCTGGAGCCTCCTGTAAAATGTTTCAGAGCAGTGTCAAGAACAGACCTTCGAGGGGAAGGAGACCCCTCCTCCTAGTTAAGTCTGTCCCCACTTACACCATGTAGCTGTGGGAGGTTTCCTTAGGGCCTAGTTTTCTGAGAGAGTTTATTAGGAATAAATGTTGAATTCTGTTCAGTGCTTTTTTCCCCTTTACATCTATTGAAATGATAACACAATTAATTAATAAAATAATAACAATTATTATTAATAAAATGGGTTTCACTGACTGTTCTTCTAATGTTTATACCTCACTTGGTCATGACGTATTATGGTTTTAAATATTAATGGATTTGATTTTGCTTAATCAGAACATGTGTTAAATTTGGGATCTTTGTTAATGAGGGTTATTCTGTGGCTCTCTTGTGTTATCTTTGTATAGTATTGATATCAGGGTATAATGCTGGCTTTGGAAGGTTAGTTGGGAAGTCTTCTTTCCACTTCAAGTTTTTACAAGACATGCGTAGGATTGGTAGGATTTTTTCCTTAAATGTTTGGTAGAATTCACTGCTGTAGCCATTTTTTAACTTACCCTAGCATATCTTGAATTAGTTTTATGCCACTTCAGGTATAGTTTGAGAACCTTGCAACTGTATGTTTTTATTTTACCCTTTAGTCCTTTGTGTTACTAGTCTCATGCATTTTATTTCTACATTTGTTATACATGCCACGTTGTGTTATTTTTTTACTTCACAGTAAATTATCTTTTACCAAAAGTCAGAATAATGTCTTTTATATTTACTCAATATTTGCCATTTCTTGTGCTCTTTATTTAAAACAAAAATTTTTAAATGTTTATTTTGAGAGAGAGAGAGAATGAGCAGGGGAGGGGCAGAGAGAGAGGAGACATAGAATCTGAAGCAGGCTCCAAGCTCTGAGCTGTCAGCTGAGACGGATGAGGGGCTCGAACTCAAGAACCGTGAGGTTATGACCTAAGCCGAAGTCAGACTCTCAACTGACCAAGGCACCCAGGCGCCCCTCTTGTGCTCTTTATTCTTTTTTGTTGATGTGAATTCTATCTTGGATTTTGCACTTCTGTCTGGAAACCTCCTTTTATTTTTTTTATTTTATTTACTATTTTTAAAGAAGTTTTTAACGTTTATTTATTTTTGAGAGAGAAGGAGAAACAGAGCATGAGCATGGGAGGGACAGGGAGAGAGGGAGACGCAGAATCTGAAGCAGGCTCCAGGCTCTGAGTTGTGAGCACAGAGCCTGATGGGGGCTTGAACCCACGAACCATGAGATCATGACCTGAGCCGAAGTCAGGTGCTTAACCAACTGAGCCACCCAGGTGCTCCTAGAAACCTTCTTTTAACTTTTTCTCTGGTACAGTTATTCTGGAAATGAATTCTTTAAGCTTTTGTCTGAAGAAACCTTTTTTTCACTTTTATTTTTGAAAGCTATTTAAAAATATTTTTAAATGTTTATTCATTATTTGAGAGAGAGAGAGAGAGAAAGAGAGCGCCAGACAGATAGACAGTGTGAACAGGGGAAGGGCAGAGAGAAAGAGAGATACAGAATCCAAAGCAGGCTGTAGGCTCCGAGCTGTCAGCACAGAGCCTGATGTGGAGCTTGAGCCCACGAACTGCGAGGTTGTGACTGAGCCAAAGTGGAAAGTGTCACCAATTGAGTCACCCAGGTGCCCTGGAAGCTGTTTTTACTGTGTATTTAATTCTAGATTGACAGTGGTTTCTTTTGTTACTGCAAAGATGTCACTCCATTATCTTCTTGTGTACATAGTCTCTGAGGGAGGTTTATTATCATTTTTGTTTCTCTCTATATAATGTGTCTTTTTCTTCTAGCTGCTTTTAAGTTTTTCTTTTTATCACTGGTTTTTAGCAATTTGATTTTGATATGTTTCTATTTGTAGTTTTTTTTCTTAGTGGTTTTTCTTTTTTTTTCTTGTGATAAAATTTTTTAACTAATTTTTTTAAGTTTATTTACTTATTTTGAGAGAGAGAGAGAGTGAAAAAGAGAGGGGTAGAGAGAGAGCAAGCAAGAGAATCCCTTGTAGGCTCCGTGCTGTCAGCACAGAGCCTGATGTGGGGCTCAGACTCACAAACTGCAAGATCATGACCTGAGCTGAAACCAAGAGTTGGAAACTTAACCGACTGAATCAGCCAGTCACTCCCTCTGTTTGTAGTTCTTATTTAATCTATGTATTTTTAGTTTCTATCAATTTTGGAAAAATTAAGACCATTATTTCTTTACATATTTTTTATGTCTCACCACTTCCCCCTCCTTTCTGGGACTATATACATCTGCCAGATGACCTGACACTATTCCATAGGTCACTGAGGCTGTCTTCATTTTTTCCAGTTCTACTTTGCTTTCTTTGTTTCATTTGAGATGGTTTCTCTGGCTATGTTTTCCAGTTCGCTGATGTTTTTATTTATAGTATCTCATCTGTTATGCATTTCTTCTAGTGTATTTTTCACTTTAAATATTACATTTTCATCTCAGAATGCCCTCTGGGCCTTGAAAACATACTTTCCATTTCTCCTTTAAGGCACATGCATGTTTACTTTACTTTCTTGAACACAGTGGATTTCAGTGTATATTTACAATAGGTGCCCTGTCTTGTCTCCTAATCCCTTTATATGTTAGATCTGATTTTTCCCCTGTTGGTTCATTTTTTGCCTGGTTATAGATCTATTCTCCTCTGTTTTTTTGCATTCCTTATAATTTCATTTGGCTTCTAGATTTTTGTTGTATTCCTTTAAGTAGTGTCAGACATCTCTCCGGTACACGACTAAGTTAGTGGCAGTCAGTTTAGTGTTTTAAGATTTTCTTTTAAGTGTTCCAGCAGTCCTGAGTAGTTTTTATTCTGGTACTAATTTAGATTCAGCCCAGAGAAGGCTCATGCCTTGTGTATTGACAGTTGTTTTCATTCTGGCTGGGGAGAACATGAACCACTCCCAGCCCCATTGAGTTCCGGGAATTAGTCTACTGCTTTTGTCTGGATCTTTCCGTGGCGTTACATCATGTTTTCTCACTCATGTTCAGGTCAGTACTTATGTCAAAACCCCCTCTTCAGTTCCTTGGGGACTCTTCTTCTGTGCAGCCCTCTCTTCCCAGCAGCTGATGTGCAGAGTCTACGCCTGTCCTCGCAGCGCCGGGCTCTCTCGCTGCCGCTCAGCGACCCTGCCGGGTTCTGTCTGCTTCCCTTCCCTGCACTGCCGCCTGGAAGCTGTGTCCGCGCGGGGAGCTGGAGCAACGTTTTGTTTTGTTTTTAGCCTTTGAAAGTTTATTAAAATCGTTTCTGAAAGTATGTTTGGAATATAAATCAAAGGACCCGTTCTTGAGAAGGGATTTGGAGTGCTCTGAAAATGAATGCTGGGTTTTGGCTCTGGGCTCATCCTGAGTGAGCCTGGTGTAGCTTTTCAGGCACGACGGAGCTGCTTGCACTTGTTGGATATTCGGTAAAATATTTGGTTTATGTGTTATGTTTGCTCTCACAGGTCTAACGGGAGAGCAGGAGAAGCCTGATGG